>JAWQFJ010016439.1:0-46761 GCA_034096865.1 Theodoxus fluviatilis | reverse complement strand
CAGGGCGCAAACAAGAGAAGAGAGAGAAAAGAGACAGAAAACAACACAAACGAAGAAGTAGCGGAAGAAAAGAAAACAATTAGAGATCAAGACACTAAGATGAGCAAGAGCAACCACACGAACACCGCGACAGAAAAGTCGCATAAGAAAATACAGAGGGGACGCTCACGCGTGCCCCCCCCGTCCCACTCTCTTTCCCCTCATCCCCTCCACGCTACCCCGACGATCTTCCCCTTCTTTCCCCCTCCCCGCCTCCCTCCTCTACCTCTCCTCTTCTCTCTTCCCCTTCTCTTCCTCTGCCTCCCTCTTAAATCCCCGCAGTCCCTCCTCCATCTCCTCCCTTCTCTTTTCCTGCTCCCTCCCCTCTCCTCTCGTCTTCCCCCCCCCTCCTGGTCGACACCAGAGCTCATTACCGTCGACCGGAGAAAACGAGGTCACCACGAAGATCACAGAGACAAGAGACAGCGACAAACGACTAACAGAGGAAATCGATCAGAGCGCTTCGACAGCAGAACACAGGAGATCGCCAAATGATCACAACACGACGAACATCACCATGCAACCGAGACGACAAGTAACGACCGCCACTTTACCGAAACTCCACTCCATTGCATAGTGCATGACATTGTGTGTATTTTTTTTGGGGGTGGCGTCGCCTTGCGGGATGTGCTCGCGTGGCGTGAGAGAGAGACAGAGAGAGAGAGAGAGACCGAGAGAGAGAGAGAGAGAGAGAAAGAGAGAGAGAGAGAGTATTTGAGAGAGACAGACTTACTGACTGACTGACAGAATGACCGACAGGCTGATACACAGACTGATAGACATATTCGGTGGAGCAAGGCAGCGAGCGAGCGAGCGAGAGAGAGAGAGAGAGAGAGAGAGAGAGAGAGAGAGAGAGAGAGAGAGAGAGAGAGAGAGAGAGAGAGATGTCTCTCAACCTCGCATTTCATCCGTCTTGTTCCATGCCTATTTTGTTGTTGTGAAATGTTCTCAAAACAGATGTTTGTGTTTTGGAGCCTTGGAGGCCATTAAATGAAGGTTTCGAAAATAGGGTGCCCGCCTTGTGATGATATTCCAAATACTTATATCTCTCACACCGTCTTCTTCGTCGTCCTTCTCTGTCTCGTTTTCCTCTTCATCCTGATCCTCCTCCTCTTCGTCTTCCTCGACCTCGACCTCTTTATCCCCTCCGGCCGTCCGTCATCCGAAAGAATCCTAGCCTCGCCTACTCTCTCCGCTCTCCTCACCTCCCGCCGCCTACTCCTGCATCCTCCTCAGTCCGTCCCGCATACACGCCTCCGAACGCCTCCATACATTCCGAACGCCTCCTCCCCTCCTCCTCCTCCTCCACTCTCCTCCGCCGAATCCTCCACGCTTTCCTCGGTCGTGCGTCTTCCTCCTTGTCCACCTCGTCCTCGTTTTCCTCTTCCTCGTCCTCAGCCTCACTATTCTAGTCTTCTTATCCATAGTCTTTCTCGTCCTCGTCCTCTTCCAACTCGCCTCCTTCCCCGCCTCGTCTTTGTCCGTGTCGTCTTCTTCCTCCTCCTCCTCCTCCCTCCTCCTCCTCCTCCTCCTCCTCCTCCTCCTCTCACCTCCTCCTTCCGTCCTCCTCCTCCTCCTCTTTTTCCTTTTCCTCCTCCTCCTCCTCTTTTTCCTTTCTCCTTCTCCTCCTTCTCTCCTCCTCCTCCTCCTTCTCCTCCTTTTTTCCTCATCCTCCTCCCCCTCCTCCTCCTCCTCCTCCATCCTCCTCATCTTCCGCCTCCGCATCCTCTCAGCTACGCCGGCCCTCACTCCCCTCCGCCTCCTCCGCCTCCTCCTTCTCCTCCTTCTCCTATGAAAACTTGCGATGCTTGCATCAGTGATACATTTCAGACCACGTGACAATGGGACACCTGCGGAGTTGTACAATTTCCCTCGATCTTTATTTTGGCTGCTCCGAATCGGATTGAAAGATTATACTGCAAGCCACAAAGGGATTTGGGTCATTTTATAACGATATTATTTCATAAAGGAAAAGCCATTCAATTCAGTGTATTGCCTATCATAATGAGTGGCAATTTATTGAGGCTCGCGTGCTCAGAAAATGATTCTCCGTTATTAGAATAAGAGTGAGAACTGCAGATCCAAGACTACCACAAATAGTGATGGAAGATTTGTTGGTAGGAAAAGAATCTCTTCTCCAGTCATGGACCAGGCCTTGCTCTTCCTCCCAGAGCCCCACATCCTATTGAGACGCGTTCCAAACTCAGCTTGCCTTGCGAAGGTGACCCGACTTTCGGTCTGAGATGAGGACATCAGATGTCATCAGACGTCACGTCAAGGAATCCTCGTCACGGAGGACAGCCATGTACGTTGGCAGCCTTCCTCTCCCCCATCCATTAACGTCTTGTCCTGTAGTCTGATGGACAGTCCTCTCTCTCTCTCTCTCTCTCTCTCTCTCTCTCTCTCTCTCTCTCTCTCTCTCTCTCTCTCTCTCGCTCTCTCTCTCTCTCTCTCTCTCTCTCTCTCTCTCTCTCTCTCTCTCTCTCTCTCTCTCTCTCTCTCTCTGACTTTGTGCTATATTGTCACCATATGTCAGAAAAGACACTCGGGATGTGGAGGGGAACGGCACACCCTCATCTGGCTCCGAAACAGAACTTTAGTCCGCGTGCTGTGGGCCAGCCCGTACGTGTGCAGCTACCGAGAGTAGAGGCCATGGGAGTTGTTTCATACAACGACTGGTAACCCAGTTAGGCCTGAAATCTATTTATCCTTTACCCCCAGTTCACAGGGACACTCGCTTTAATCTTTTACTGGCATCTGACAACAGACACAGAGCGTATCAGCTTTACCTCCACCTCATAGAGCCCATTCAGACCTTTTGCTACAGCGACAGTCCCTCTTTTTACAAGTGCATTTGCAGCCCTCACCGGTACCCATATGTACTCCTGACTAGAGAGAGACACTGCCAGGGAGTTTTCCTGCCCATATGTACTCCTGACTAGAGAGAGACACTGCCAGGGAGTTTTCCTGCCCATATGTACTCCTGACTAGAGAGAGACACTGCCAGGGAGTTTTCCTGCCCATATGTACTCCTGACTAGAGAGAGACACTGCCAGGGAGTTTTCCTACCCATATGTACTCCTGACTAGAGAGAGACACTGCCAGGGAGTTTTCCTGCCCATATGTACTCCTGACTAGAGAGAGACACTGCCAGGGAGTTTTCCTGCCCATATGTACTCCTGACTAGAGAGAGACACTGCCAGGGAGTTTTCCTGCCCAAATGTACTCCTGACTAGAGAGAGACACTGCCAGGGAGTTTTCCTGCCCATATGTACTCCTGACTAGAGAGAGACACTGCCAGGGAGTTTTCCTGCCCAAGGATTAAACTCCAGGATACACGCTGCTTCAAGCACTGCATCCTCCAGGCGCGAGTGACGACAGAGAAGCTCGGAAGCCATTGGGCGGACTTGCACCCTGCACTTGTACACCCCCTTTGTACACCCCCTTTGTACACCCCTTTGTACACCCCCTTTGTACACCCCCTTTGTACACCCTCTTTGTACACCCCCTTTGTTCACTGTTTGTGGCAGCTGCATGCGCCAGATTCGTCTTGACAGAAACTGCTGTTTAAAGCGATTCGAATACTTGTCTTTTTTGTGCATTGATTTTATTTCGCTCACTGACTTAACGAAGTGGTTGAGCGTGGTGTGATGAACGAGGCTCTCTTTACGTGTGTGGTAAAGACGGTAGAATATTCATATTCTGAAAACCCAGTTGACCCCCACCTTTGTCCCTGACCGGGGAGGTTTGGGTGGAGTTGTCTGCCCCGAAGAGAAGAAACACGTGACACATGGAGGCAGGGAGCCTGTGCGGGGAGCGGGTTGAGGTGACAGTTACGAGTTTCTGTTTTGCTGACTGCCTCTCCCTCTGTTCTGGGCTGTGACACTCCTGACAGCTTCATTGTTATATTTTCCTATCCTGGGTAGACCTCCCCGCAAAACCACTTCACCCGGAGACGGCTATTTGAATTTCATTCGAGAGGAAAATCGAGATAGAGAAGGGCTGCGGCTTGCGATTAAAATAGTCTGGTGTTTTTGTCCAATGGTCGACTTCCTTTTGGTTTTAAATCGTCAGCATAATAAGAATGTAATTGGAATAGGAAATCTTTCTGAACTGTCGGTTGTAATTGGCGACCATAATTCTGTTAAAATGACAAATTTTCGAAGCTGAGGAGTCGTGAGAGTGGCAGTGAAGCGATGATACTTTTCTGTGGAAACTATCGGTGCGGCTTTGTCTGTTTGTGGAGCGACTGTGGCCTGTAGGACGAAAAAAATATCAGCAGCAGGATAAACAGTGCAAGTCAAAAAGCAACGGCGTGATGACGAAGGATGATAGAGGTTTTGCAGCCCGTCTTTCTGGGCTATCTAAGGCCATTGACCACGAAAATCGCAAGAGCGTGCTAGAGCCCCTGTTATTCAGCTTTTGCGAATAGCGTCGGGAGAAGCAGGGGGTCTATTCTTACCCTCAACCTACAGGGGGTCTATTCTTACCCCAACATACAGGGGGTCTATTCTTACCCTCAACCTACAGGGGGTCTATTCTTACCCCAACCTACAGGGGGTCTATTCTTATCCCAACCTACAGGGGGTCTATTCTTATCCCAACCTACAGGGGGTCTATTCTTATCCCCAACCTACAGGGGGTCTATTCTTACCCCCAACCTACAGGGGGCTCGAACAGCAGCAATGGAGGTGGCAGTGTCAGGGGTGACGGCGGTGTTGGTAATGGTAGCAGTGGTGGTAGTGGTAGAAGTGATGGTAGTGGTAGCAGTGGTGGTAGTGAAAGAAGTGGTGGTAGTGGAAGAAGTAGTGGTAGCGGTAGCAGTGGTGGTAGTGGAGGAAGTGGTGGTAGCGGTAGCAGTGGTGGTAGTGAAAGACGTGGTGGTAGCGGTAGCAGTGGTGGTAGTGAAAGAAGTGGTGGTAGCGGTAGCAGTGGTGGTAGTGAAAGACGTGGTGGTAGCGGTAGCAGTGGTGGTAGTGGAGGAAGTGGTGGTAGCGGTAGCAGTGGTGGTAGTGGAAGAAGTAGTGGTAGCGGTAGCAGTGGTGGTAGTGGAGGAAGTGGTGGTAGCGGTAGCAGTGGTGGTAGTGAAAGACGTGGTGGTAGCGGTAGCAGTGGTGGTAGTGAATGAAGTGGTGGTAGCGGTAGCAGTGGTGTTAGTGAAAGAAGTGGTGGTAGCGGTAGCAGTGGTGGTAGTGGAAGAAGTAGTGGTAGCGGTAGCAGTGGTGGTAGTGGAAGAAGTGGTGGTAGCGGTAGCAGTGGTGTTAGTGAAAGAAGTGGTGGTAGCGGTAGCAGTGGTGATAGTGGAAGAAGTGGTAGTAGCGGTAGCAATGGTGGTAATGAAAGAAGTGGTGGTAGCGGTAGCAGTGGTGGTAGTGAAAGAAGTGGTGGTAGCGATAGCAGTGGTGTTAGTGAAAGAAGTGGTGGTAGCGGTAGCAGTGGTGTTAGTGAATGAAGTGGTGGTAGCGGTAGCAGTGGTGATAGTGGAAGAAGTGGTGGTAGCGGTAGCAGTGGTGGTAGTGGAAGAAGTGGTGGTACCGGTAGCAGTGGTGTTAGTGAATGAAGTGGTGGTAGCGGTAGCAGTGGTGATAGTGAAAGAAGTGGTGGTAGCGGTAGCAGTGGTGGTAGTGGAAGAAGTGGTGGTAGCGGTAGCAGTGGTGTTAGTGAATGAAGTGGTGGTAGCGGTAGCAGTGGTGATAGTGGAAGAAGTGGTGGTAGCGGTAGCAGTGATGATAATGGAAGAAGTGGTGGTAGCGGTAGCAGTGGTGATAGTGAAAGAAGTGGTGGTAGCGGTAGCAGTGGTGATAATGGAAGAAGTGGTGGTAGCGGTAGCAGTGGTGTTAGTGAAAGAAGTGGTGATAGTGGAAGAAGTGGTGGTAGTGGTAGCAGTGGTGATAGCGGAAGTAGTGGTGGTAGCGGTAGCAGTGGTGATAGTGAAAGAATTGGTGGTAGCGGTAGCAGTGGTGTTAGTGAAAGAAGTGGCGTTAGTGGAAGAAGTGGTGGTAGTGGTAGCAGTGGTGATAGCGGAAGTAATGGTGGTAGCGGTAGCAATGGTGGTAGTGAAAGAAGTGGTGGTAGCGGTAGCAATGGTGTTAGTGAAAGAAGTGGTGGTAGCGGTAGCAGTGGTGGTAGTGGAAGAAGTGGTAGTAGCGGTAGCAGTGGTGATAGCGGAAGTAGTGGTGGTAGTGGTAGAAGTGGTGATAGTGGAAGAAGTGGTGGTAGCGGTAGCAGTGGTGATAGTGGAAGAAGTGGTGGTAGCGGTAGCAATGGTGGTAGTAAAAGAAGTGGTGGTAGCCGTAGCAGTGGTGATAGCGGAAGTAGTGGTGGTAGTGGTAGAAGTGGTGATAGTGGACGTAGTGGTGGTAGTGGTAGAAGTGGTGATAGTGGAAGAAGGGGTGGTAGTGGTAGCAGTGGTGGTAGTGGAAGAAGTGGTGGTAGCGGTAGCAGTGGTGATAGCGGAAGTAGTGGTGGTAGCGGTAGCAATGGTGGTAGTGAAAGAAGTGGTGGTAGCGGTAGCAGTGGTGGTAGTGGAAGAAGTGGTAGTAGCGGTAGCAGTGGTGATAGCGGAAGTAGTGGTGGTAGTGGTAGCAATGGTGGTAGTGAAAGAAGTGGTGGTAGCGGTAGCAGTGGTGATAGCGGTAGCAATGGTGGTAGTGAAAGAAGTGGTGGTAGCGGTAGCAGTGGTGATAGTGAAAGAAGTGGTGGTAGCGGTAGAAGTGGCGTTAGTGGTAGAAGTGGTGATAGCGGAAGTAGTGGTGGTAGCGGTAGCAGTGGTGATAGTGAAAGAAGTGGTGGTAGCGGTAGAAGTGGCGTTAGTGGTAGCAGTGGTGTTCGTGAAAGAAGTGGCGTTAGTGGAAGAAGTGGTGGTAGTGGTAGCAGTGGTGATAGCGGAAGTAGTGGTGGTAGCGGTAGCAATGGTGGTAGTGAAAGAAGTGGTGGTAGCGGTAGCAGTGGTGATAGTGAAAGAAGTGGTGGTAGCGATAGCAGTGGTGGTAGTGGAAGAAGTAGTGGTAGCGGTAGCAGTGGTGGTAGCGGTAGCAATGGTGTTAGTGAAAGAAGTGGTGGTAGCGGTAGCAGTGGTGGTAGTGGAAGAAGTGGTAGTAGCGGTAGCAGTGGTGATAGCGGAAGTAGTGGTGGTAGTGGTAGAAGTGGTGATAGTGGACGTAGTGGTGGTAGCGGTAGCAATGGTGGTAGTAAAAGAAGTGGTGGTAGCGGTAGCAGTGGTGATAGCGGAAGTAGTGGTGGTAGCGGTAGTAATGGTGGTAGTGAAAGAAGTGGTGGTAGCGGTAGCAGTGGTGGTAGTGGAAGAAGTAGTGGTAGCGGTAGCAGTGGTGGTAGCGGTAGCAATGGTGGTAGTGAAAGAAGTGGTGGTAGCGGTAGCAATGGTGGTAGTGGAAGAAGTAGTGGTAGCGGTAGCAGTGGTGGTAGCGGTAGCAATGGTGTTAGTGGAAGAAGTGGTGGTAGCGGTAGCAGTGGTGGTAGTGGAAGAAGTAGTGGTAGCGGTAGCAGTGGTGGTAGCTGTAGCAATGGTGGTAGTGGAAGAAGTGGTGGTAGCGTTAGCAGTGGTGGTAGTGGAAGAAGTGGTAGTAGCGGTAGCAGTGGTGATAGCGGAAGTAGTGGTGGTAGTGGTAGAAGTGGTGATAGTGGACGTAGTGGTGGTAGTGGTAGAAGTGGTGATAGTGGAAGAAGTGGTGGTAGCGGTAGAAGTGGTGATAGTGAAAGAAGTGGTGGTAGCGGTAGCAGTGGTGATAGCGGAAGTAGTGGTGGTAGTGGTAGAAGTGGTGATAGTGGACGTAGTGGTGGTAGTGGTAGAAGTGGTGATAGTGGAAGAAGTGGTGGTAGCGGTAGCAGTGGTGATAGTGGAAGAAGTGGTGGTAGCGGTAGCAGTGGTGGTAGTGGAGGAAGGGATGGTAGTGATGGTCGACCATCCCAAGTTTCCGCGACTTCTGGCACAGCAAAACAGGGTCTTGGTGCCCACAAGTTGTAACTTGTCACACAAACTGTGTTACAACCCTGGCCTCCTAAAAATCTCTGACACATATGTCCCGACCATTAACCCAAATGACATAGAGGATTTTCCTTTTCCTTTCCCGGAGTGAAGTAAAAAGTTGAGATGATAGATTTGTTCAGAATTGTCAACATAATATTTTGAAATCACGTGACAGGGGTTCCAGAGAAGGAGACAGGACTAGTTTCCCAACTGTCATCCATCCACGGTCCTGGCAAGAAGGCTATCTATCATAGACCATTTCGTGATGAAGCTTTCACGATCTAACCCAACGTGCCGGACGTGCTGCTAATGAAAGTGCAAGTTTGAGACTTATAACAAATCATGCCTGTCTGTCTGCATACTTTCAGCATTCTTGAACCAGTTTTCCTCAGCCTGCATTTCCCTACTTTCCCCAATCTCCATTTCCCCAGTCTTCACTCGTCTGTATTTTTGCAGCTTGTGTTTCCCAGGTCTTCATTTGCACGGTTTCATTAAGCCTGAATTTCCGGAATTTTTCTCAGCCTGCATTTTCTTAGCCTGCATATTCCGTCTTCCCCAGCCTGCATATTCCGTCTTCCCCAGCCTGCATTTTCTTAGCCTGTATATTCCGTCTTCCCCAGCCTGCATATTACGTCTTCCCCAGCCTGCATTTCCCTGGTCTGCGTACTCCCAGTCTTTCCCAGCTGACATTTCCCCAGCCTGCATTTCCCCCTTTTCGGCCTACATTTCCTGTGCCTTCCCCAGTCTACATTTCCTCAGTCTTCCCCAGTCTACATTTCCTGTGCCTTCCCCAGCCTACATTTCCTCAGTCTTCCCCAGTCTACATTTCCTGTGCCTTCCCCAGCCTACATTTCTTGATTCTTCCCCAGCCTGCATTTCCCCCTTTTCGGCCTACATTTCCTGTGCCTTCCCCAGCCTACATTTCCTCAGTCTTCCCCAGTCTACATTTCCTGTGTCTTCCCCAGTCTACATTTCCTGTGCCTTCCCCAGCCTATATTTCCTGTGCCTTCCCCAGCCTACATTTCCTCAGTCTTCCCCAGCCTGCATTTTCTCAATCTCTCTCTGCTTACATCTCCTCAGCCTTTCTCAGGCTGCATTTTCTCAATCTCTCTCTGCTTACATCTCCTCAGCCTTTCTCAGGCTGCATTTGTCCAGCCTGCATTTCCTCAGTATTCCCCAATCTACATTTCCTCGGTCTTCCCCATTCTACATTTCTCAGTCTTCCTCAGCCTGCATTTCCTCAGTCTTCCCCATCCTGCATTTCCTGTGCCTTCCCCAGCACATAATTATTTCTTCAGTCTTCCCCAGTCTGCATTTAATGCGCCTTCCCCAGCCCATATTTCCTCAGTCTTCCCAAGCCTGCATTTTATCAGTTTCCCTCGGCTTACATTTCCTCAGCCTTTCTCAGGCTGCATTTTTTCATAGTGCACTTCCTGTATTTTCCCCAGCCTACATTTTCTCAGACTTCCCAAGTCTGCATTTTCTCAATCTCTCTCCTTACATTTCCTTAGCCTTTCTCAGGTTGCATTTGCCAGCCTGCATTTCCAGTGTCTTCCCCAGCCTGCATTTTCTCAATCTCTCTCTGCTTACAACTCCTCAGCCTTTCTCAGGCTGCATTTTCTCAATCTCTCTCTGCTTACATCTCCTCAGCCTTTCTCAGGCTGCATTTTTCCAGCCTGCATTTCCTCAGTCTTCCCCAAACTGCATTTTATCAGCCTCCCTCGGCTTACATTTCCTCAGCCTGTTTCAGGCTGCATTTCCTGTGTCTTCCCTAGCCTGCATTTCCTCAGTCTTCCCCAGCCTGCATTTTATCTGTCTCCCTCGGCTTACATTTCCTCAGCTTTTATCAGGCTGCATTTCCCCAGACTGCATCACCCCAGCCTGCATTCCCCCAGCTTGCATTTAACTAGCCTGCATTTCCCCAGCCTGCATTTCCCCAGCCTGCATTTCCCCAGCCTGCATTTCCCCAGCCTGCATTTCTCCAGCTTGCATTTACCCACCTTGCATTTCCTCAGCCTGCATTTCCCCAGTCTGCATTTTCCCAGGATATGTTTCCTCAGCCTGCATTTTCTCAACCTGCATTTTCCCAGCCTGCACTTTCCCAGCCTGCATTTCCACAGCCTGCATTTCCACAGCCTGCATTTCCACAGTCTGCATTTCCCCACCCTGCATTTCCCCAAACTGCATCTCCCTAGCCTATATATTCCCCAGCCTGTATTTCCCGTCTTCCTCAGCCTACATGTCCCCTCTCTCGACCTGCATTTGCCTAGTCTTCCTCTGCATGGATTTATCTGCATTTCCCCAGCCTGCATTTCCCCAGCCTGCATTTCCTCATTCCTGCCCAGCCTGCATTTCCCCATTCCTGCCCAGCCTGCCCAGCCACCTGCCTGCTTGAAGAGGCAGGTCACAATACGCTACTCGTGCTGCCACTGAGCCCCGGGTTTGAGCTCCGTGCTGGTGCCGTCCGCGCAGATATCAGAGATAAACACGCAGGTGTCACGGCGGCGTCTTTGAAGTCTAGCCCGCGATTTATGGCTCGCGTCACCGCCTGCATCACGGCGAAGCACACCTCGTGGCTGTATGGCTGTTGGATAAAAGGAAGGAGAACAGAAGAACGAAAGAAGGAGGAGGAGGTCGAGAAGAAATTTGGTTAACAGGGAGCTGGGAGTACGGAGAGATAGCTGCGGACATACTGAAAGCAGAGAGGTGTGAGAAAGAAGTTCCGTATCGGCTGTTCAGCCCCACGATGTACAGGTGTAATGACATCACAATAACATTAAGCAATTTTGCTATAATGTACTTCGTTACAGCAATATTATAATCGAGTGATTTTTGTATATTATCTATGATATATGATGTGCAAGTTGGTCTTTCCTTGTCTTTAATATAAAACTGAACACATACTTGCCAAATCTCCGCATACAAGACTTCCGACCAAGATCCCACATGTCCAAGAATGAATCACCGTGACACTCTGGCACAAGTCAGTAGTCCTTACTTATTCTTTGTGTTAACTTTTCTTTCATCATCACGCGATGTTAAATGCATGGAGTGGCGAGTTTTTGTTGTAACTACTTTGACTAAGAAAAATGCCATAAATTGTGGATGTGGATTGCAATATTATGATTGTTCCCTCTTGCACACTTCACTGATAATGGTTTTTTTCTCACATGTCTCGGTTTTCAAAAACTATTTTTTCTTTACCAAGCAAGCGAAGCTGTTAACCAGTAAAAAGCACTCTCAGAGAGTGAAAAATAAGGCAGAAACACACACACACAATCTCTCTCTCTCTCTCACACAGAGAGAGAGAGAGAGAGAGAGAGAGAGAAGAGAGAAAGAGAGAGGGAGAGAGAGGGGGAGAGAGAGGGAGAGAGAGAGGGGGGGGGGGTAGAGAGTGGGAGAGAGAGAGAGAGAGGGAGAGAGAGAGAGAGAGAGAGAGAGAGAGAGAGAGAGAGAGAGAGTGAGAGAGAGAGAGAAAGAGAGAGAGAGAGAGAGAGAGAGTCAGTCCTCAAAGCAGGCAGGATGGCTGTCACATGGCAGTGCTATTGGTGCCATGCCTGGAGGTCAAACGGTCTGTCACGGATTTCGGGTTTTCTCTACTAATGCGATCAGTGTCCAATCAGGCACGCTTCCTTGAACGGCAGGCAGCCAGGGCATTGGGGGCAGTCAGGCATGACACTGGGCACGGCGCCCTGCAGTTCGGGCCTTTGCTGACAGTTGACAGTATTGACAGTATTGACAGTATTGACAGATTGACAGTATTGGCAGTATTGACCATATCGACAGTATTGGCAGTGCTGTGTTGACAGTATTGACCATATTGACAGTATTGGCAGTGCTGTGTTGACAGTATTGACCATATTGACAGTATTGACAGTATTGACAGTGCTGTGTTGACAGTATTGACCATATTGACAGTATTGGCAGTGCTGTGTTGACAGTATTGACCATATTGACAGTATTGACAGTATTGACAGTGCTGTGTTGACAGTATTGACCATATTGACAGTATTGGCAGTGCTGTGTTGACAGTATTGACCATATTGACAGTATTGGCAGTATTGACCATATCGACAGTATTGACAGTATTGGCAGTGCTGTGTTGACAGTATTGACCATATCGACAGTATTGGCAGTGCTGTGTTGACAGTATTGACCATATCGACAGTATTGGCAGTGCTGTGTTGACAGTATTGACCATATCGACAGTATTGGCAGTGCTGTGTTGACAGTATTGACCATATTGACAGTATTGGCAGTGCTGTGTTGACAGTATTGACCATATTGACAGTATTGGCAGTGCTGTGTTGACAGTATTGACCATATTGATAGTATTGGCAGTGCTGTGTTGACAGTATTGACCATATTGACAGTATTGGCAGTGCTGTGTTGACAGTATTGACCATATTGACAGTATTGGCAGTGCTGTGTTGACAGTATTGACCATATTGACAGTATTGGCAGTGCTGTGTTGACAGTATTGACCATATTGACAGTATTGACAGTATTGACAGTGCTGTGTTGACAGTATTGACCGTATTGACAGTATTGGCAGTGCTGTGTTGACAGTATTGACAGTATTGGCAGTGCTGTGTTGACAGTATTGACCATATTGACAGTATTGGCAGTGCTGTGTTGACAGTATTGACCGTATTGACAGTATTGGCAGTGCTGTGTTGACAGTATTGACAGTATTGACAGTATTGGCAGTGCTGTGTTGACAGTATTGACCATATTGACAGTATTGGCAGTGCTGTGTTGACAGTGCTGTGTTGACAGTATTGACCATATTGACAGTATTGGCAGTGCTGTGTTGACAGTATTGACCATATTGACAGTATTGGCAGTGCTGTGTTGACAGTATTGACAGTATTGACAGTATTGACAGTATTGACAGTATTGACAGTGCTGTGTTGACAGTATTGACAGTATTGGCAGTGCTGTGTTGACAGTATTGACAGTATTGGCAGTGCTGTGTTGACAGTATTGACCATATTGACAGTATTGGCAGTATTGACAGTATTGACCATATTGACAGTATTGGCAGTGCTGTGTTGACAGTATTGACAGTATTGGCAGTGCTGTGTTGACAGTATTGACAGTATTGGCAGTGCTGTGTTGACAGTATTGACAGTATCGACAGTATTGACAGTGCTGTGTTGACAGTATTGACCATATTGACAGTATTGGCAGTGCTGTGTTGACAGTATTGACCATATTGACAGTATTGGCAGTGCTGTGTTGACAGTATTGACCATATTGACAGTATTGGCAGTGCTGTGTTGACAGTATTGACCATATTGACAGTATTGCAGTGCGTGTTGACAGTATTGACCATATTGACAGTATTGGCAGTGCTGTGTTGACAGTATTGACCATATTGATAGTATTGGCAGTGCTGTGTTGACAGTATTGACCATATTGACAGTATTGGCAGTGCTGTGTTGACAGTATTGACCATATTGACAGTATTGGCAGTGCTGTGTTGACAGTATTGACCATATTGATAGTATTGGCAGTGCTGTGTTGACAGTATTGACCATATTGACAGTATTGGCAGTGCTGTGTTGACAGTATTGACAGTATTGACAGTATTGACGGTGCTATGTTGACAGTGCTGTGTTGAAAGAGATGTGTTGACAGTACTGTGTTGAAAGAGATGTGTTGACAGTGCTGTGTCGACAGTGCTGTGTTGACAAAGATGTGTTGACAGTGCTGTGTTGACAGTGCTGTGTTGACAAAGATGTGTTGACAGTGCTGTGTTGACAGTGTTGTGTTGACAAGAGCTGTGTTGACAAGTGTTGTGTTGACAAGTGTTGTGTTGACAAGCGCTGTGTTGACAAGTGTTGTGTTGACAAGTGTTGTGTTGACAAGTGTTGTGTTGACAAGTGCTGTGTTGACAAGTGCTGTGTTGACAAGTGTTGTGTTGACAAGCGCTGTGTTGACAAGTTGTGTGTTGACAAGCGCTGTGTTGACAAGCGCTGTGTTGACAAGTAGTGTGTTGACAAGCGCTGTGTTGACAAGTTGTGTGTTGACAAGCGCTGTGTTGACAAGCGCTGTGTTGACAAGCGCTGTGTTGACAAGCTGTGTTGACGAGCGCTGTGTTGACAAGTGTTGTGTTGACAAGCGCTGTGTTGACAAGCGCTGTGTTGACAAGCGCTGTGTTGACAAGCGCTGTGTTGACAAGTGTTGTGTTGACAAGCGCTGTGTTGACAAGTGCTGTGTTGACAAGCGCTGTGTTGACAAGTGCTGTGTTGACAAGCGCTGTGTTGACAGAGATATGTTGACAGTGTTGTGTTGACAAAGATGTGTTGACAGTGCTGTGTCGACAGTGCTGTGTTGACAGTGTTGTGTTGACAGAGATGTGTTGACAGTGCTGTGTTGACAGAGATGTGTTGACAGAGATGTGTTGACAGTGCTGTGTCGACAGTGCTGTGTTGATAAAGGTGAGTTGACCGTGCTGACAGAACAGACATGACCATGCAGTACTGAATCATGGTATTGGGGGGTATGTTTTGACAGTGTAGTGTAGACAGTGCTTCTCCGACAAAACAGACGTGATATTGTTGGCAGTCTTGACAATGCATGTTGACAGTGTTGAGGTGATAGCACTGTGTAGACAGATTGGGATGACAATGCGATACTGACTGCTCTGTTGCCAACTCACGTCTTGACGTCATTGTCCTGGCAGTGAGCTGCCAGTGGTACAGCGCTTTGAGAGCAATTTTGATGACGCAGTGGCATCATTACAATACTGTACATGTCAGTGAAAAACTGACAGTAAATCATCACGCCACTGCATTCAAAGCGCAACACCGCTACTGTCGACAGCGCATTGAAAATCCATGGATGACCTCTGCCCTGCCTCCCTCACAGCTCTTCACGCGGCCGTCTGCTTCCTGTGCGGATTGCGCTGAAGAGGGTTCCTCAAAGAGCGAGTGCGGTGTTTGATCAAATTCGTTTCAAGAGGGTCAGCCCTTCTCTCGCACCAGCCCTGCAACGTCTGCCTGAGTCTGGCCCCTGGCGAGGATTTCCGAGTCCACACTGCCAGTCCAGGCCCGCTCCAGGCAGGAACGCGACACCCGGCAGCCTTTAATTGCTGCGGCAATTTGTTTGGCTGTTCGATTCATGGAGTGACTGGGGCGCTTCCGCCAGCAAGAAAAACAGGAGAGGAGATCGAGGAAGAGGCGGAGACCGAACCCGCGGCGCCCGAGGCGGAGCGGAGCAATGAGATCAAAAGATGAACTCGCTATGGAGAGTAAATGTTAGTTTTGTCAACTCATTTCCAACAGAGTGTTGGCAATTATTATAATTGAAAAGCTCCGATTTCTTTTCGTTTCTTTTCTTCAGTTCTTCACCAGCTCCCACAAGGGCTGGGGATGAAGCTCTGGGAGAGCGTGTTTGCCTTCTGGGATGGCCTCTGTCCCGAACTCAGAATTTCCTGCTCGGCGTTAATGAAGGTAATATTATGACTGCATCTCCGTAAACCCCGCTTTGTCGTCTCCCTTTGAAGAGCTCTCGCGACAGAGAAACAAGCTAACGTAGCATCATTGTGAGTGAGCGGAGGAAGAAAAACATAACACAGCGTACAACGAATTCAAATCAAAACACACCACAGGATAAAAAAGTTGTGAAAAATGGAATCTGACTGTAGCTGGTGACATCTTGGATGGGTTCCTAAATGATGTTGCTTTATGAGAGTGAAGTATGTGGTCGCGGTTGTTGACCGTTCCAGACGAATCCTTTTTTTTTTCTTGTCAAGACGTTTTTGTTGTATCACCAAACACTCCAGATTGAAAGTCAATGCTAAAGCAGCTTGCTTTTTCTGTTGATCCAGTGTACGCTGAATTTGTCTGCTGGCTCAATATTTATTAGACAGAGGGGGACCTACATAAAATATGTGTAGTGTAATCGGATATGGACATACTAATATTGGAGGTGGTGGTGGGTTGTCAAGTTTAAAAAGTGTTCGTTAACAGCATGCTACTGCAGCAGCAAAAACAGATCCACTGAGGAAATGGAATCGCATGTTTATCGCACTGAATTGCAGTTTAATAATATCGGATTGATTCTGCACGCGAGTTATCATTGTGTAAGCACTTAAGGAACAACCACTGTACTTTTTGTCCCACACTGGAAGAAAAAAAACTAAAGTTAATTGTGATATGTCCCGTCGTAATAGAAATCAGAGACTTCTGTTGTGTTTGTTTTTGTTGCTGCCGTCGTTATCATTGTTGTTGCTGTTATTTTCGTTGCTGCTGCTGCTGCTGCTGCTTCATTGTTGTTACTATTGTTGCTGCCGTTGTTGTTACTGTTCTTGCCCTTATAGTGTTTGCCTCCGTTGTTGCTGCTGTTGTTATGGTTGTTGCTGCTGTTATTGTTGCTGCCGTTGTTGTTACTGTTCTTGCTCTTAAAGTTTTTGCCTCCGTTGTTGCTGCTGTTGTTATGGTTGTTGCTGTTGTTGTTATGGTTATTGCTGCTGTTGTTATGGTTGTTGCTGCTGTTGTTATGGTTGTTGCTGCTGTTGTTATGGTTGTTGCTGCTGTTATTGTGGCTGCCGTTGTTTTGTTAAATCATAGTAGTGCGTTTTGAGTTTCATGCATACCAGCGTGGTCCCTATCTCACTCCCTATGCACTTCCTTTTTTCCCCTCAGGCTGGCACACTAACCGGAAGAAGCACGACACTAGAGGATGATCCTTTACAGAAAATTCGAGACGGAGAGCACCTTCCAGAAGATCACAACTGAGATCCCAACCTCTAGTGCAGATGACTCGGTGCGAGCAGTTGCGCTGTTTCCTTTGACCAATGAACAGACTCAGCCAGCTCCATTGAAACCACAGCGCGCTCCAAGATCAAATCACCCGCCACGTTTTTATGACTTTCTCAGGCTTTCAAGGGTTTTCTTTTACGCCCGAGGCTTGAATCTGAGGCTCGTGTGGCTCTAAGAAGTCCATGGCTTGCCGCTATCGTGAATATTCAATGTCATGGGTCGGGGCGGCAGGTGAGAGGCGGTGCTTTGATCTTCCAACGGTGCTGGTTCCGCATGCACCTGTGTGTCTCCTCCTTGCAGAGAGGGCGCTACGTACGCCACGGCGGGGAGCAGCGCATGCTTGCAGGTAGGTGGCGCTGCTGGGCACCCTGAGCACAAAGGCACCACGACGCCAGAAATAGGCAGGACTACCCGGATTACATGGTTGCCCCAAGACGCAGGCATGCCAAAAGGGGCTAAATGAGAAACAAGTCGTTGATAAGGCCTTCCTTCCACCCAACGTCTCGACATCGCAAAAACAAAGACCACGCGTGAACTAGCGAGAGTGAAGAATGCAAAGTGGTGTCGAGGCAGAACGAGAAACTCGACTGAGAATGTGGCATGTGAGTCAAACCGACGGAAGCGGAAACCGTGGTTTCCCAGCATGCACGCCGCGGGGAGGACGAAGGACGGAAGATGGCGTGTGATGGTTGGGGGCTTCTGATGAGCAGGGGCAAGTTCCTCCACCCTGACGACATACTGATATTCTGACAGCTGCGCTCCATCACGTTTCTTTTGCTGCTAGCATCACGTCCTAAACGTGCTTCTTATGTTTTGTTCTCGCTCTCTAAGAGCAGCAGAAATATTCGTCACTACCAACCGGTGTTCTCCAGGTTTTGTCGCAGCTTTTTTCTCCCGCTTTAACTCTCCTTGCTCATATCACAGTAGGAAACTAAAAGCATCAAGGCCTGAATCACTCACGCCAAACTTCTTCATGAAGTTCTAAACTTTTCCTGTGAACACACCGATATTTTTCTCGTACAAGATCATTGCTCTCTGTACTAAAATATTCATATTTCTGTATGCGCAAAATAAGGAGCTGCAACGTATTGAAAAGTATCATGGGGTGAGAGATGACAGAACCCCACAGCACTAACGCATTGTTACAGACCCTTGCCTGTCCTACAACTGCTGGGGTATCTTGAGCAGTGATGCCTTCGTAACTAACCTTCTCCAAGTCTAAGGTCTCCACTGCTTCCATTGACCGGGGCGTTCCAGGCCAGCAGGCGTCCTAGCACAAGCACCCCTGTTTCTGTCTGCAGTATGTGTGAAGGCGAAAGTTTAACCCTTTTAAAGCTGCTTTTCTACTGTGTTGCCTCTTTCTTATCTGACATTTTAATCTTTTGTCAAAGTGTGTGTGGAAAATTTACGTCGATTGTTACGTTGTGTATATCCATCGGAGTTAAAAGCTTATAGTTTCAGTATGTGACACTGGATTTTAGTTTTGATTGATTGTTTTCTGATTTCTTTAAGTCTGGACCTAGATGCATTCGTTGCAGGAAATGTCAGGCAGGTCTTGTCCACGAAAGTTAACATCGCGCAGTGTGATTGGCCAAGTGACCACGGGCAATAATTATTGGAGTCACAACCAGGTGTGGACCAGGGTGGGGGGTGGGTTGGGGGTGTGAAGGGGAATGTAGGTAGACAAGAGAGAAAGAGAGAGAGAGAGAGAGAGAGAGAGACAGACAGAGAGACAGAGAGACAGAGAGATAGAGAGAGAGACAGAGAGAGACACAGAGAGAGAGAGAGAGAGACAGACAGACAGACAGAGAGAGACAGAGAGAGAGCATGTGCGAATATGTGAAAGAAACAGAAATTTGCATTGCTGTCATTGAAGAAGTTTCAGTGTGACCAACTGTTTACGTGAAGTGTGCAATGTATTCATTCTCGCTCTGTAAGAGTTGTACACTATGCGTGCAGTTGCAACAAAATAAACGTTTCCTCTACCCCCCAAGTGCTAGGGCACTGCACTGGTATACGTACAAGAAGATGAGGATGGAAAACTATCCGACTATAGAAGATGTTAAAATATGGACATCTCGATCACAAACAGTGTTTTACTTTTGGTTATAACAATGATAAAGTGTTTAAAGAACAAAGGTGCAGAGTCCGAGGAATCAGAGGAAAGCTTACCTATATGAATGGGGCATGGCGGTTTACGGAGGCCGTATTGCAGTTTGAGTTTCGATCAAATATGAAAGCGGGTCATTGAGTGGAAGCTATGAACACCGCAACTGTTTCGGTGTAAAAGCAGCGACGACATGGATGGATGGTGTTTTACGGCCTATCAGCCTTTGTAGGCTATGTAAGGCCACTAAGCACAAAAATCACTAGAGCAGTTTAGAGTAAACGCAAATCAAGTCACGGTGTCCCTAGTCATTCGCCTCTTACGAATCGCGTGAGGAGACGCGGTGGGTCAATTCTTACCCCAAATCCACAGGGGTATAAATTGTTCTGTCACTGTCCTGCACACGCACATACGATATGCAGCCAAAAAAACGATTGCCACCGAGTTCTGACTCTACTTTTCACGGACAAAGGCAGCAAAGAAAAGCCAGCAAGGCCTCTGCACGTACAGAGCGCCCTTGTCATCTGACAGTAACGCATGAGCGTGGCACCAGAATGCTCTGCTTCCATGCGTCCATGTAAAAATCCATCATTGTGTCGCCTCTTCGCGCGAGAGGCGCGAAAACGTCTTTGCTGAGTAACATGTGCAATGCACGTAAGGTTTTTTATTCAGATGTGCGTAGGCGACAGCGACAAACGTAATCATTGTTTTTTCCCCTTGAAACGGAAAAGTGGTTTCGTCCCAAAAGGAACACGTACCCTGCGTTCCGTTGCACTCTGCTTCATCTCTGCTACGATGTAGCAGCCTCAAGAGTTTTGATTGGTTGGTTTTAATTAATAACTTTAAAAGCACATTATCATTAACAATATAGAATTTTTGAGCTCTTTGAATATACAAATTTCCAAAATTATTTAACACTCAAATGTATCACTCTTGATCGAAGAAACGACTTCATAAAAGCATTCAGGGTCGAAAATCATTCATACACAATCTTTGGTGACGTTTCACCCAGTGCCAGAGGTCAACTTCCTGTCAAGGTCGCGGAGCAGCTACAGCATCTCAGAAGGCGCTCTAACTGCTTCACACTAGAGTGCGCCACTTGCTGTGCCTAGCAACGATGAAACTACAGAACCCGTAGCCGCATTTGATTGGCTCATACTAAACAGAGCTAATTGGAAGTCCCTCCTCGGACTTGCACGGTAAAATGCTTCGAACCATAGAGGTTTACATACCATGGATGTGGCAAACGTGCGGATTGCTTTCAAATTTCGAAGAAATGAATGTTTTCGTGCTCTCATCACCATGGCAGAGTGGATTGTATGTCTTGGTTTGATATCTGTAGTAAACGTCGGCATTTATACCCATGCCTGCAACGAAGTATCAGACGACACACATTTGGGGATTTCCTTGACCTTCCTTTATGATTGGTGATGGTTATCTCCTTTTTGTTATTAATGGATTTTCGACCCTAATGCTTTTATGAAGTTATATATTCGATCAAGACAGATATAATTGAATGTGAAATCATTTTGGGGATTCATGTATCCAAAAAGGGCCTCTAAATCCCTCTACTTTTAAAGGTAACGTGCTGTTTAAGTATTTAAAGAAACTGACCAATCGAAACTCCCGAGCCTGCTACATCGGAGCAGAGATGAAGCAGAGTGCAGCGGAACGCAGGGGTAGTCTGTCATGTACCGCCGCCTCCGCTGGGGCGGAGAGTTGTCCGCCTTGAATACAGAGATCGCCGAGGAGTCGTGCGAATCAGACTTCTCCCCGAAAACCCCAGAGTGTTTTGTACTGGGTTTATAAAGACTTGGTTGAGAAAAGCTTCTTGACTGGGTATATAAAGACTTGGTTGAGAAAAGCTTCTTGACTGGGTATATAAAGACTTGGTTGAGAAAAGCTTCTTGACTGGGTATATAAAGACTTGGTTGAGAAAAGCTTCTTGACTGGGTATATAAAGACTTGGTTGAGAAAAGCTTCTTGACTGGGTATATAAAGACTTGGTTGAGAAAAGCTTCTTGACTGGGTATATAAAGACTTGGTTGAGAAAAGCTTCCGACTTTCAGCTGCCTTCGCATTTGGAAAACAAACCCACCCGGATCGGAATGTTTGGGCAAGCGCTTGATAGTGCCCGCTGTCAGAGGAGACGTCCAGCAGCGCAAGCATTTCCGGGGGTGCCACGTCTGCTCTGTAGATACATCGCTCGCCACTTGTAGAATCCTCCAGGCAGTACAACTCTGTCACAGCTTTTTGATTACCCAGTAACCATTTGTTTTCACATCCTTACTCATCCAGTGACAGCTACATTTGCACTACGTTTTTCCTCACAAGGTTGCATATTGCTTCCGGAGCGCTTTGTTGGGGAAAAAGTGTTTACTGTAGGCCAGCCATTTTCAGGACACACACGCACACTTCTAAGGACAGGCTGCACACGTGCTACGGCAGCAGACCCCGAAATATCACGTGACAACAACGAGTAGGAGATGGTATTGAAGAATGCTATCACGGCCCGGGTGGATGACTACTGATGGAATTGTAGTCCCGTGCAGATATATTAATTTGTTTTTGTTTTTAAAGGGGAAATTGCCCGATTGTGGACAGACTTAAGAAGACACCCTATTCAAAACAATGCCACACAAGATACAAAGAAGAGCCAGTCAATCCAAACTAATTCCACATCTCAAACTGGCCAATTCCAGTATTCGAGAACACTCCAGCAGTAAGTCCACAACAAATCTCTTCAAAGAACACAACAATACTTCCAATTCAAGTCAACAATGACTACCACCCCAACTCGCCAATTGCAATCTGCTAGAACTTTCCAGCAGTAAGTTCACCACAAATCCAACAAACACTTTCAAATACCACAATGATTTCAACAATATTTCAATTCAAATTCAAGGTGCACTTTAACTGAAGACAACGTCCACCCCCCCCCCCCTCCAATCCGTCAACCGTGACGGCTCTGCACCAATACCACAGGCGCACACAAAACAAAATGAAAGTATTGTCGTTCTATAAGCTTGGCGTTGTCAGTGTCCCTGACGTCGTCAGCAGACGTCAGACTTCTGCAGGCACGTTTAGACTAAGATGAGATGAAACCCCCAAAAAAACAAAAGCCTTCGGACAGCCACAACGTCACAGTTAAAGGCTTGATGACGAGACAAAAGACCTTCCTCTCTTTACAACACCAGTAAAGAGACCGGCAAGCCAAAACCAGGTCTTGCCAACCGGGCACAACGGCCCCCGAGACACTGCTCAGAAAAGAATCACACGCACACAGTTACCGACGAAATGCTGTTCCAACCCCCAATCCCCTGATAGGAAAAAACCGACCCTTTATATTGGGTCCATTCACGCACAAAGAAAATATTGTGCACGTGCTGCCGCAGGACAACTTGAATTGCACGTGCGAAATGGTTGAAAAATAAATGCAGTCAGCAAATGCTGACACTGCAAAACACGAAAAGGTGCATCATGCCGGTTTTAAAAAGGACCGGAAGTGAATTTAAAGTTCCATCACATATTGGAGTCGTGACAAATGCATCCTGTTCAGTAGGTTTGGAGGAGCAAGCTTGGCTAAAGGAAATGTGTAACATCCCTCACCCACAAGCTTGGCTACAGGAACTGTGTAACATCCCTCTCCCACAAGCTTGGCTACAGGAACTGTGTAACATCCCTCACCCACAAGCTTGGCTACAGGAACTGTGTAACATCCCTCACCCACAAGCTTGGCTAAAGGAACTGTGTAACATCCCTCACCCACAAGCTTGGCTACAGGAAATGTGTAACATCCCTCACCCACAAGCTTGGCTAAAGGAACTGTGTAACATCCCTCACCCACAAGCTGCCGCCATGTTCATGACGAGCTACTGAGAAAGTCCACCAAAAACATTAAATGTAAGACAGTGCACCAGAAGGTATTAGCTCTCACCCCTCCATCGTCTGGCTTTCGTCTTCAAAAACTGGTACAAGCGATACTGCCGGGAAATCTACAATTTAGTTGTAAAAGTTTTTACCGCCAGTGAAGCATGAGTGTTTGTACACGTCTTCGGTCCGATGGGTTCAAAGATTCCTTTGGCCTTCCACCCTCACCCCCACTCCACTCCCTTTCCTCCACCCACGTCATCATCGCGTATTCACTTCCTTTACATAACTCAAAATGTAAAAAAATTCTTTACATCCTGGTTTTAAAAAACGTAGAGTGCCGATCTACATCCTGGTCATAGGTTTATCTGAAACCGTCTCAAGGGGGCTCATGTTTTCTTTGAGATTTCTTACACCTCACATCAACGGAATTTTGCAAGCCTACAAACCAAGTGCCGAAAATAACCATTGACAAGCGTCGATCGTTTGTTGATAGGCTTATATCCCGAGTTACGGAATGGCTGCAGGGCGGAGCATTTTGGCGAACAGCCGATGTTTTTCCATCACTGTGATCTGCAGTCCTTCAGGCGTGACAAGACTGCATTTTTCTCCGGTGAGCGTTCACCGCCCTCTGTAATCGATCAATCACCATCATCCTGAGGTCGGTCTTCCTGTCAGCCTGGTCAGGTGGGGATCTCTCCTCAGCATGGCCTGGAGCAGCACCTACAACGTCCTCCTTCTCCTCTTCCCCGTCCTCTGTCGCAACCGTGTCTTTCTCGCTCTTCCTGCTCCTCCTCCCACTCTCTCGCCTTCCTCCTGCTGCTGCTTCTGCTCCTAGTCCTCTTCCCACCCTTTCCTTTGCTTCTACACCTACTTCTGTTTCACCTCCTCTTCTTCTTGTTTCTATTTTCCCCTCCACCTGCTACTCCTCCCTCTCCTCCTGCTCCTGCTCTTCTTGCTCTTCTCCTCCTGCTTCTGCTCCTCCTGCTTCTGCTCCTCCTGCTTCTGCTCCTCCTGTTCCTGCTTCTCCTCCTCCTCCTCCTGCTCCTCTTCCTCCTGCTGCTCCTTATCCTCCTGCTGCTCCTCCTGCTCCTCCTCCTCCTGCTCCTCCTGTTCCCGCTCCTCCTGCTCCCCCTCCAGTTGCTCCTCCTTCTGCTGCTTCTCCTCCTGCTGCTCCTCCTCCCCCTGCTGCTCCTCCTGCTCCTCCCGCTTCTCCTCCTCGTCTTCCTCGTCCTCCTCGTCCTCGTCCTCCTCCTCCTCCTCCTCCTCCTCCTCCTCCTCCTCCTCCTCTTCCTCCTCCTTCTCCTCAATCCAAGTGCGTCTTACTTGAATGAGCTCGTCCACAAGGTTTGTCTTTGTAGGCGCCCATAGACAACCACAACTAGATCACCGGTAAAGACGCTCGCTTGAGTCACGTGGCAGCAGTCACCTGACAGATGCAGTCAACTGTATTGGTTTTGGTCGAAAGCCTGAAACAATATCTTATAGTGTTAAGAACACTTGAAAGATCTTTTCCTGTATGCAGAATGGGGACATGTTCTCATCGACTGCATCCCCTTTTAAGAAGCTGCTTGAACAATCCATGGTGTGATTTATTGCCAGTCCCCGGCCACGTGTCATTGTATATCATTTACACCTAGCAGACATGATTTCAAAGCCACAAGTGTCCAGCGTCACAGAAGCGTGTGTCGACTCGCTGTTTTTCAAGCGCCAGATCTAAGTCACTTAAGTGTCCTGGCTACGACTGTTGCAGCGCATGGTACCAGACTGTTGCATAAGGGTTGGGCTCCGTCTTGTGCTGCAGTTCAGGAGTGTGCTCGGTCTTGATGCATCAGTTTTGAGATTGAGAGTATTATGGTTTCCATATCGATACTGAAAGGAGTCGGCTCTCTATTGCGGGGGGCCGCTATTGCGGGGGGCCGCTATTGCGGGATTTTTATGGTCAAAAGTTCTTAAGGTCATTTTTATTCTTTTGTCCTAAAACGCCAAAAAAAAACTTAACATTTTTGTTACTTTTTTAAACTTAGAAATACAATTTCCCCAAAATTTCTTGATCGGGTTTTACCGATAGCGCTCAGCCTAGGCCGCACCCGCCACCCCGCCTGACTGACTTAGCCTGTCCGGGGAGTTTCACCTAAACCCGGACGCGTTACTTTTTGTCACTTTTGTGTCCAACATCAGCGTCGCGCCCTGGAGTTAGGGCGTAGGGACCACCCGTTGAGAGTCAAACGTGGGATGGAGTTAGAATATAAAGCTTCACCCGTTATTGATAAAAACTACGGCTACGGAAAATACCGGCAGATTCTGACCATTTTCATGAAACGCCTAAAAAACCATACAATTTTTGTTTTGGCGTTTTGGGACAAAAGAATCAAAATGGGCTACAAAAATGTTTGTAAATTCTTTTGAAAAAAAAACGAAAAAAATTCTAAGTTTAAAAAAGTAAGAAAACTTTTCTGTTTTTTTAGGTGTTTTAGGACAAAAGAATCAAAATGGCCTTAAGAAATTAAAAAATAAAATCCGCAATAGCGGCCCCCCGCAATAGCGGCCCCCCGCAATAGCGGCCCCAAACCTTCTAGAACTCCTATTCTAGAACGCTCTTGGACTCTGTTGTAAACGTGTTCAACATCATCCACTTCTAACGCAGAATGGAAACAAAAACAGCGCACTGCTGTCAAAACCAATAGAAAATATAACTGCCAAACAAAAACAAATGGACCAAGCGAGGTAATTTTTGTTGACATGATTACCTCCCTGCTGAGGATATGTATGGAAACAGAGAGACAAACAGACAGAGAGAATCTTTTGGCATTGTCCACCTAACATTTATTAGTACAGTAAATGTATCCGAGTATGTGCAGAGAGGTGCAGAGAGAGAGAGACAGAGAGAGAGAGAGAGAGAGAGAGAGAGAGAGAAAGAGAGAGAGAGAGGAGAGAGAGAGAGAAAGAGAGAGAGGAGAGAGAGAAAGAGAGAGAGAGAGAGAGAGAGAGATCCAGACAGAGACAGACAGAGACAGACAGACAGACACATGCAGACGGGCTCACAGACATGCAGACGGACTCACAAACATACAGACGGACTCGCAGAGTGACAGACAAAAACTAATTTTGATTTTTTTTTGAAAATATTTCCATAACAAAAAATCTAAAACAGTAACGAAACTTTTATGTTTTTTTTAGGCGTTTTAGGACAAAAGAATCAAAATGGCCTTAAGAACTTTTGACCCAAAAAAATCCCGCAATAGCGGCCCCCCGCAATAGCGGCCCTCCGCAATAGAGAGCCGCCCCCGAAATAAGCAGTATTTCTTCCTAAAATTTGGCCAGACAATCGTTAGAACAACTCAGACGACAGTGCTGGTAAGGAAGACATCAAATTGTGTCCATGCAACAGAATAAACAGCAAGATAATGTGTAACTAAAAACAGACTTGCTGTTTGTCAAACTGATGAAAGGCTACGCCCGAAACGTTTGTTTTCATACTAAACCTGAGATTCCAACACCTCCCAGTGATCTTTGTGATCATTATTTATTTAATCAATCAGACATGATTCATCAACTACTGCACACATCATGACATTTGTTGGTACCACTTTGAAGCGAAACCATGGCACTTTGAGATAATACAATAATGCGAAACTACAGCACTTTGCGATGATACAAAAATGCAAAACTACAGCTCTTTGATGCATTAATGCAAGACTACTGCACTTTGAGATAAAACAATTATCCAGAAATGGGCAGAGATATCACACTGATTTGGTTTGGGATAAAGGGTCACATTAATTTTGTGTCGTGCAGTTCAAAGTTTTGGAATTTTTTTCTCCGTAAATATCAGTCAGACGACGGAAATGAGCGCGTTACAATGTCCTCGGACACGCCAAACCGAGCAAAACAGAAACCCGCCAACGCCAACATGTTTCTATGAATTATGGGGCTGGCAGGTGTTTACTATGAAATCACAAAGCTTCGCTAAACTGTAATTAATAATCCATTCAAATTGATTTAATTAGCCAGTAAAGAAACCAGATCGCGATGCACTTCATTTGCAGATTTTGAATTTATGCACATCTCTTTCAGCACTACCAGCGGACCTACGCAATATGCAATCATTGATTCTTCTTACATTGTCTGACTTCAACTGCCTCCACAGCAGCGGTCCTTTGCGTGCATGCGACTGTGGGTCGTGCTTTCATTTTAACATTGGGTGACTGTATTCAATTAATATACCACTGTGGGTTGGGGGGTAAGAAAAGACCCCCTGTGTGTTGGGGTAAAAAAAAACTGCGTTCCGTTGCACTCTGCTTTATCTCTGCTACGACGTAGCAGTCTCAAGAGTTTTGATTGGTTGGTTTTATTTAATAACATTAAAAGCACATTATCATCAAAATTATAGGGTTTTGGAGGCCCTCTTAAATTTGAATACACGAATCCTCAATATTATTTCACACCCCAATTTATCACTCTTGATCGAAGAAACGACTTAATAAAAGCATTAGGGTCGAAAATCATTCATACACAATCTTTGGTGACGTTTCACCCAGTGCCAGAGGTCAACTTCCTGTCAAGGTCGCGGAGCAGCTACAGCATCTCAGAAGGCGCTCTAACTGCTTCACACCAGAGTGCGCCACTTGCTGTGCCTAGCAACGATGAAACTACAGAACCCGTAGCCGCATATGATTGGCTCATACTAATCAGAACTAATTGGAAGTCACTCCACGGACTTGCACGGTAAACATGCTTCGAACCATGGAGTTTACATACCATGGAAGTGGCAAACGTGCCGATTGCTGTCAAATTTCGAAGAAATAAATGTTTTCGTGCTCTCACCACCGTGGCAGAGTGGATTGTATGTCTTGGTTTGATATCTGTGGTAAACGTCGGCATTTACACCCATGAGAGTAACGATTTAGCAGACGACACACGTTTTGGGATTCACTTGACCTTCCTCTATGACTGGTGATGGTTATCTCCATTTTGCTATTAATGGATTTTCGTTCCTAATGCTTTTATGAAATTGCCTATTCGATCAAGAGGGATATTAATGAATGTGAACTTATTTAGGGGATTCATGTATCCAAAGAGGGCCTCCAAAACCCTCTACTTTTAATGGTAACGTACTTTTAAAATAATTAAAGAAACCGACCAATCGAAACTCCCGAGCCTGCTACATCGTAGCAGAGATGAAGCAGAGTGCGACGGAACGCAGGGAAAGACCTCCTGTGGTTTGGGGGTGAGAACAGACCCCCTGTGGTTTGGGGGTGAGAACAGACCCCCTGTGGACTGGGGGTGAGAACAGACCCCTGCGTCTCCCTTCACGATTCTTAACAGGTGAATAACGAGGAAAAGCAAAACCTGCCTCAATCTCAGTCTAAACAGCTCACACTAATTTTAATCAATTATTTTACACTACCTATCAAAGCTGATAGGCCACATGCAGAGCGTCATTCCTTCATTCGTTCATTCATTCATTTCATCCATCCTTCATCTATCTATTTAATCATAATCATACTTTCATCCATGCATTCGTTCATTTCATTTTGTTCGTTCATTCATTTGTTCGTTTTATTTATTTATTTAATTATTCATTACTTTCACCCATCCATTTATTCTTTAAATGATGCATTCATTCACTCATTCAATTTGATAAATAAATAAATAATCATTTATTTGTTTGTTCATTAATTCATTCATTCATTCATTCATCCACCGTTTCATTCATTTATTCAGTCATTTAGATGAGTCAGAAGCAGTAACGGATTCGCTGTCGACGCAGAGACGGCATTGTGGAAATGGAAATGTCCTGACGGCGTGAAGCTGCAGGCTTTGTTGGCGACAGTTGTGTGTAGCGGTGAGCCCTTCCATGGGTTTGTGGGGACACAAACTCCCCGTAGTTTCGCGGTGGCGGGCAACATGCCATGTAGAGCGGACGCGAGGGTAAACTCGGCCGTGCAATTCCAATGAAACATTTGGAAAACATGGCAGTGGCCTCGTCTGAGAAAGATCTGTCTCATGAGCATGCAAATCTACGCACGAAACGTGTTTCGCGTCTGCTGTAAACGTCTGGAGGGAAACTTCAGAACCTCTTCCCTCGCTTTTTTCAAAACTTTCGAATGCGCAATAAGGGAAAGTTGAGAGAGGCCATGGTTAATAACACGGTTGCAGTCCACCACCACCCTCTCCCCCCTCGTGGGCTGGGGTGAGAAAAGACCCCCCACGCCTCCCTACGCGATTCGTGAAAGGTGAATAAACCGGGGAATCGAGACGTGATTTGCTCTTAGCCAACTCTAGTTATGTCGTGGTCAATGGCCCTACATAACCTTCAAAGGCTGACTGGCCGTAAACCTGCGTCTGTCCACATCCAGCTCTGGCTACGCGTGTTTCTTATGAGCATCTCCTGAGCCTACAATGCTCTCAACACACACATTCCATTGGTGAATACCCTCTTCGAACTTTCGAAAGTCGCAGTTTTAAAATGTCGGCTCAGGAACATGATGATAGTTAATTACTTGTTCATTTTTACACCATTATAATTATTTGATCGTGTATATAACTCTGTCTCTGTCTCTTTCTCTATATGTCTATCCATATATCTCTCTCTTTCTATGTTTTCCTTTCTCCCTTTTTGTATTTGTCCCTCTGTCTCTCTCTGTCTGTCTGTCTGCCTGCCTGCCTGCCTGCCTGCCTGTCTGTCTGTCTGTCTGTCTGTCTCTCTCTCTTTCTCTCTGTGTCTGTCTCAGTGTGTGTGTGTGCGCGCGCGCGCGCGCGTGCGCGCGCGTGCGTGCGTGTGTGCATATATAAAGAGCATTAGAACTTACAACAAACACCTGAGTTAAGTAAAATTGTGGGTAGAGAAAAGAACACATCTCTAATATCTGTGAACGAGTTAGCGAGAGAAAGGGGTTGCTAGCCGTGCACGAGTGTCCAGTGCCTGCGTGTGTGCGATGCCAGCATGCCTGCTTGTTTGCAGTAGGCTGTAGCTGGGTTCCAAACTTCTCGGATTTTTCCTCAGCCCCCGCCCCGGGTCTGGTCAAGTGGGACTTGACAGCTTTGTTTGTTTTTCAGCGTCCCACCTGCTCGTTGTTTATTTGGCAAGAGGGATCGTTACAAGATCGTCTCCCCGCGATTCGTTTTTCACCGTTTCGTTTCGTTTCAATCACAAATGGGTTTTATATTGCAGATTTCACATATGGTTTCAAAGACGAGTAAATTTGATTGTCCGCCTTTTTTTAATGCTTCAATTGTTGGAAAGAAGTAGTACAGGAAAAACCTGAAGGTTGCTCTATTCCAATAAAAGTTGCTACATTTTCGAATTGCTTTCACATTTTATTTTACATTTTTTCATATTTGTTATTGCAATGACGTTTACCGATCTCTGATGCAGCTGTAGATGTTGATTGCAATGACAGACGTACTATCGAATACACGAAAAAAACTGCTTTTGATCACACATAACTTGATTTGTTTGTTTGTTTGTTTGTTTGTTTGTTGTTTGTTTGTTTGTTTGTTTGTTTGTTAGTTAGTATTTTCTTTAGGTTGGAAACTTTTTTGTTTAAGCGGCAGTGCAATCCATGGTATATGCAATCCGAAGCACCCCAAAATGCATTTCCGGTCTTTTAGCAAGTGATCGCTGTATTCATACGCAACGCACAGTCAGTCACTTCTGGTTAGAAATTCGCTTCCAATACCAGACGCTGTGTGCTTTTTCTCCCAATTTGATACCGACTCCTGAATGATGACAACAACCACTTCACAACAATACCGGAAACGCATTTGGATTGCTTTGGATTGCTTTGGATTGCTTTGGATTGCTTTGGATTGCTTCGGAATGCTTCGGATTGCTTCGGATTGCTTTGGATTGCTTTGGATTGCTTTGGATCGCTTTGGATCGCTTTGGATTGCTTTGGATTGCTTTGGGTTGCTTAGATTGCTTTGGATTGCTTTGCATTGCTTAGATTGCTTTGGATTGCTTTGTATCGCTTTGGATTGCTTTGGATCGCTTTGGATTGATTTGGATTGCTTTGGATCGCTTTGGATTGCTTTGGATTGCTTTGGATTGCTTTGGATTGCTTTCTATCGCTTCGGATTGCTTTGGATTACTTTGGATTGCTTTGGATTGCTTTGGATTGCATTGGACAGCCTTGAATTGCTTTGGATTGCATTGGACAGCCTTGAATTGCTTTGGATTGCTTTGGATTGCTTTGGATTGCTTTGGATCGCTTTGGATTGCTTTGGACTGCTTTGGATCGCTTTGGATTGCTTTGCATTGCTCTGCATTGCTTTGGATTGCTTTGGATTGCTTTGGATCGCTTTGGGTCGCTTTGGATTGCTTTGCATTGCTTTGGATTGCTTTGGATCGCTTTGGATCGCTTTGGATTGCATATCCTCTGTCTAGGAAACTTGCCTCAGTTTACGTCAGTCGTCACTTTGGTACACAGCCATACCCTGAAAGATAGCAACCCGGACACATTTTGAGTTTGATCCAAATTAGATTCCCGGATGTACCAGATAAAGCAAGTCTATAACAATGACGTGAGCAGAGAGCACCGTACCGAAACATCTTGCGTTAGAATCTCACAGTCCGGAAGCAACTTCGGATCAGGCTCCGGAGTGTCCCTGTAAGTGAAGGAACGTGCTCCAGAATTAAAATGAAGAAAATGATCATAATGTCAATGAATAAGCAACGGAAAGTCAAGCTTATTTTTGCACTGCACAGATATCGATATGTCTTTCCCTCATTACTATTCAAAAGATCACAGGGGTGATCTTGGAGTACAAAACAAAGATACTTGTTACATCCTGCACTCTATTCATTCATGTGAATATCTTCAAGGCCGTAACTTCCCCGAACGGACGACCTCGTGTAGTCTTTCTGTTTTGAGGACATGTTCCATCTGGACTGAAGGGACATCCATGGGACCTCACAGCTCGAGCAAAAAGAGGTTGGGGGTAGGAAACATAACCTGGCCCCGCTGAGTAAGAAGTTTCCAAACACAACAAAGCTGTAACGAATGCCTGGACAAGGAAATGACGTGTCTCTCGGAGGGAAGGAGAGAGAGAGAGAGAGAGAGAGAGAGAGAGAGAGAGAGAAAGAGAGAGAGAGAATGAGAGAGAGAGAGAAAGAGAGAGAGATGCAGACAAGCAGAGACACATATATACACACTTACAGAAACCAGGCCATATACAGACACACGGGCATGCGTAGAAAAATATACACACGTATTATGCATGCACAGAATGCTGGACGGACAGACGGACAGACAGGTAAACGCACGGATGAACGAGAGCATGAATGGATAGATGAAAAAAGGCAGTAACGACATATTAGTTACGCTCTGGACCCAATGCCCCATCCCTCCTCCCTGGATCCAGTACTCCATCCCTTCTCCATGGATCCAGTACCCCATCCCTCCTCCCTGGATCCAGTACCCCATCCCTCCTCCCTGGATCCAGTACCCCATCCCTCCTCCCTGGATCCAGTACCCCATCCCTCCTCCCTGTATCCAGTACCCCATCCCTCCTCCCTGGATCCAGTACCCCATCCCTCCTCCCTAGATCCAGTACCCCATCCCTCCTGCCTGGATCCAGTACCCCATCCCTCCTGCCTGGATCCAGTACCCCATCCCTCCTCCCTGGATCCAGTACCCCATCCCTCCTCCCTGTATCCAGTACCCCATCCCTCCTCCCTGTATCCAGTACCCCATCCCTCCTCCCTGGATCCAGTGCCCCATCCCTCCTCCCTGGATCCAGTACCCCATCCCTCCTCCCTGGATCCAGTGCCCCATCCCTCCTCCCTGGATCCAGTACCCCATTCCTCCTCCCTGGATCCAGTACCCCATCCCTCCTCCCTGGATCCAGTACCCCATCCCTCCTCCCTGGATCCAGTACCCCATCCCTCCTCCCTGGATCCAGTACCCCATCCCTCCTGCCTGTATCCAGTACCCCATCCCTCCTCCCTGTATCCAGTACCCCATCCCTCCTCCCTGTATCCAGTACCACATCCCTCCACCCTGGATCCAGTACCCCATCCCTCCTCCCTGGATCCAGTACCCCATCCCTCCTCCCTGGATCCAGTGCCCCATCCCTCCTCCCAGGATCCAGTACCCCATCCCTCCTCCCTGGATCCAGTACCCCATCCCTCCTCCCTGGATCCAGTACCCCATCCCTCCTCCCTGGATCCAGTGCCCCATCCCTCCTCCCTGGATCCAGTACCCCATCCCTCCTCCCTGTATCCAGTACCCCATCCCTCCTCCCTGGATCCAGTGCCCCATCCCTCCTCCCAGGATCCAGTACCCCATCCCTCCTCCCTGGATCCAGTACCCCATCCCTCCTCCCTAGATCCAGTACCCCATCCCTCCTCCCTGGATCCAGTACCCCATCCCTCCTCCCTGGATCCAGTACCCTATCCCTCCTCCCTGGATCCAGTACCCCATCCCTCCTGCCTGGATACAGTACCCCATTCCTCCTCCCTGGATCCAGTACCCCATCCCTCCTGCCTGGATCCAGTACGTCATCCCTCCTCCCTGGATCCAGTACCCCATCCCTCCTCCCTGGATCCAGTACCCCATCCCTCCTCCCTGGATCCAGTACCCCATGCCTCCTCCCTAGATCCAGTACCCCATCCCTCCTGCCTGGATCCAGTACCCCATCCCTCCTGCCTGGATCCAGTACCCCATCCCTCCTCCCTGTATCCAGTACCCCATCCCTCCTCCCTGGATCCAGTACGCCATCCCTCCTCCCTGGATCCAGTGCCCCATCCCTCCTCCCTGGATCCAGTACCCCATCCCTCCTCCCTAGATCCAGTACCTCATCCCTCATCCCTAGATCCAGTACCCCATCCCTCCGCCCAGGATCCAGTACCCCATCCCTCCTGCCTGGATCCAGTACCCCATCCCTCCTCCCTGGATCCAGTACCCCATCCCTTCTCCCTGGATCCAGTACCCCATCCCTCCTCCCTGGATCCAGTATCCCATCCCTCCTCCCTAGATCCAGTACCCCATCCCTCCTCCCTGGATTCAGTACCCCATCCCTCCTCCCTGGATCCAGTACCCCATCCCTCCTCCCTGGATCCAGTACCCCATCCCTCCTCCCTGGATCCAGTACCCTATTCCTCCTCCCTGGATCCAGTACCCCATCCCTCCTGCCTGGATCCAGTACCCCATCCCTCCTCCCTGGATCCAGTACCCCATCCCTCCTCCCTGGATCCAGTACCCCATCCCTCCTCCCTGGATCCAGTACCCCATCCCTCCTCCCTGGATCCAGTACCCCATCCCTCCTCCCTAGATCCAGTACCCCATCCCTCCTGCCTGGATCCAGTACCCCATCCCTCCTGCCTGGATCCAGTACCCCATCCCTCCTGCCTGGATCCAGTACCCCATCCCTCCTCCCTGGATCCAGTACCCCATCCCTCCTCCCTGTATCCAGTACCCCATCCCTCCTCCCTGGATCCAGTACCCCATCCCTCCTCCCTGGATCCAGTACCCCATCCCTCCTCCCTGGATCCAGTACCCCATCCCTCCTCCCTGGATCCAGTACCCCATCCCTCCTCCCTGGATCCAGTACCCCATCCCTCCTCCCTGGATCCAGTACCCCATCCCTCCTCCCTGGATCCAGTACCCCATCCCTCCTCCCTGGATCCAGTACCCCATCCCTCCTCCCTGTATCCAGTACCACATCCCTCCTCCCTGGATCCAGTACCCCATCCCTCCTCCCTGGATCCAGTACCCTATCCCTCCTCCCTGGATCCAGTACCCCATCCCTCCTGCCTGGATCCAGTACCCCATCCCTCCTCCCTGGATCCAGTACCCCATCCCTCCTGCCTGGATCCAGTACGTCATCCCTCCTCCCTGGATCCAGTACCCCATCCCTCCTCCCTGGATCCAGTACCCCATCCCTCCTGCCTGGATCCAGTACCCCATCCCTCCTCCCTAGATCCAGTACCCCATCCCTCCTCCCTGGATCCAGTACCCCATCCCTCCTCCCTGGATCCAGTACCCCATCCCTCCTCCCTGGATCCAGTACCCCATCCCTCCTCCCTAGATCCAGTACCCCATCCCTCCTGCCTGGATCCAGTACCCCATCCCTCCTCCCTGGATCCAGTACCCCATCCCTCCTCCCTGGATCCAGTATCCCATCCCTCCTCCCTAGATCCAGTACCCCATCCCTCCTGCCTGGATCCAGTACCCCATCCCTCCTCCCTGGATCCAGTACCCCATCCCTCCTCCCAGGATCCAGTACCCCATTCCTCCTCCCTGGATCCAGTACACCATCCCTCCTGCCTGGATCCAGTACCCCATCCCTCCTCCCTGGATACAGTACTCCATCCCTCCTCCCTGGATCCAGTGCCCCATCCCTCCTCCCTGGATCCAGTACCCCATCCCTCCTCTCTGGATCCAGTACACCATCCCTCCTCCCTGGATCCAGTACCGCATCCCTCCTCCCTAGATCCAGTACCCCATCCCTCCTGCCTGGATCCATTACCCCATCCCTCCTGCCTGGATCCAGTACCCCATCCCTCCTGCCTGGATCCAGTACCCCATCCCTCCTCCCTAGATCCAGTACCCCATCCCTCCTCCCTGTATCCAGTATCCCATCCCTCCTCCCTGGATCTAGTGCCCCATCCCTCCTCCCTGGATCCAGTACCCCATCCCTCCTCCCTGGATCCAGTGCCCCATCCCTCCTCCCTGGATCCAGTACCCCATCCCTCCTCCCTGGATCGAGTACCCCATCCCTCCTCCCTGGATCCAGTACCCCATCCCTCCTCCCTGGATCCAGTACCCCATCCCTCCTCCCTAGATCCAGTACCCCATCCCTCCTGCCTGTATCCAGTACCCCATCCCTCCTCCCTGTATCCAGTACCCCATCCCTCCTCCCTGTATCCAGTACCACATCCCTCCACCCTGGATCCAGTACCCCATCCCTCCTCCCTGGATCCAGTACCCCATCCCTCCTCCCAGGATCCAGTACCCCATCCCTCCTACCTGGATCCAGTACCCCATCCCTCCTCCTTGGATCCAGTACCCCATCCCTCCTCCCTGGATCCAGTACCCCATCCCTCCTCCCTGGATCCAGTACCCCATCCCTCCTCCCTAGATCCAGTACCCCATCCCTCCTCCCTAGATCCAGTACCTCATCCCTCCTCCCAGGATCCAGTACCCCATCCCTCCTGCCTGGATCCAGTACCCCATCCCTCCTCCCTGGATCCAGTACCCCATCCCTTCTCCCTGGATCCAGTACCCCATCCCTCCTCCCTGGATCCAGTATCCCATCCCTCCCCCCTAGATCCAGTACCCCATCCCTCCTCCCTGGATCCAGTACCCCATCCCTCCTCCCTGGATCCAGTACCCCATCCCTCCTCCCTAGAATCAGTACCCCATTCCTCCTCCCTGGATCCAGTACACCATCCCTCCTGCCTGGATCCAGTACCCCATCCCTCCTCCCTGGATCCAGTACTCCATCCCTCCTCCCTGGATCCAGTGCCCCATCCCTCCTCCCTGGATCCAGTACCCCATCCCTCCTCCCTGGATCCAGTACCCCATCCCTCCTGCCTGGATCCAGTACCCCATCCCTCCTCCCTGGATCCAGTACCCCATCCCTCCTCCCTGTATCCAGTACCCCATCCCTCCTGCCTGTATCCAGTACCCCATCCCTCCTCCCTGGATCTAGTGCCCCATCCCTCCTCCCTGGATCCAGTACCCCATCCCTCCTCCCTGGATCCAGTGCCCCATCCCTCCTCCCTAGATCCAGTACCCCATCCCTCCTCCCTGGATCCAGTACCCCATCCCTCCTCCCTGGATCCAGTACCCTATCCCTCCTCCCTGGATCCAGTACCCCATCCCTCCTGCCTGGATCCAGTACCCCATTCCTCCTCCCTGGATCCAGTACCCCAACCCTCCTGCCTGGATCCAGTACGTCATCCCTCCTCCCTGGATCCAGTACCCCATCCCTCCTCCCTGGATCCAGTACCCCATCCCTCCTCCCTGGATCCAGTACCCCATGCCTCCTCCCTAGATCCAGTACCCCATCCCTCCTGCCTGGATCCAGTACCCCATCCCTCCTGCCTGGATCCAGTACCCCATCCCTCCTCCCTGTATCCAGTACCCCATCCCTCCTCCCTGGATCCAGTACCCCATCCCTCCTCCCTGGATCCAGTACCCCATCCCTCCTCCCTGGATCCAGTGCCCCATCCCTCCTCCCTGGATCCAGTACCCCATCCCTCCTCCCTAGATCCAGTACCCCATCCCTCCTCCCTAGATCCAGTACCTCATCCCTCCTCCCAGGATCCAGTACCCCATCCCTCCTGCCTGGATCCAGTACCCCATCCCTCCTCCCTGGATCCAGTACCCCATCCCTTCTCCCTGGATCCAGTACCCCATCCCTCCTCCCTGGATCCAGTATCCCATCCCTCCTCCCTAGATCCAGTACCCCATCCCTCCTCCCTAGATCCAGTACCCCATCCCTCCTCCCTGGATCCAGTACCCCATCCCTCCTCCCTGGATCCAGTACCCCATTCCTCCTCCCTGGATCCAGTACCCCATCCCTCCTGCCTGGATCCAGTACGTCATCCCTCCTCCCTGGATCCAGTACCCCATCCCTCCTCCCTGGATCCAGTACCCCATTCCTCCTCCCTGGATCCAGTACCCCATCCCTCCTCCCTAGATCCAGTACCCCATCCCTCCTCCCTGGATCCAGTACCCCATCCCTCCTGCCTGGATCCAGTACCCCATCCCTCCTCCCTGAATCCAGTACCCCATCCCTCCTCCCTGGATCCAGTACCCCATCCCTCCTCCCTGTATCCAGTACCCCATCCCTCCTGCCTGGATCCAGTACCCCATCCCTCCTCCCTGGATCCAGTACCCCATCCCTTCTCCCTGGATCCAGTACCCCATCCCTCCTCCCACCCTTCGTTTTTCTGCCCCGTTTCCGTTTCTTCTTCCCCCTCCTCCTCCTCCCACATCGGCGCAGAAACAATTCATGCCGTTCACAATCAATACTTACGCATACTTGATGAATATTCATGAATTGTTCGGGTGTGACGGGCGGCCTGAAAATGTCTCACGTCATCAGACGATAAAGAATCCACGTTGAAACATTTTTTTTTATACCGAAGAACACCCGTACAGGCAGAGATAGCATCAGCACCATGCAATTTAATGGAAACTAGAAGAAAATCTCAGAGCTTAGAGACTGCTTGTTTAAATGAACAATTTCAGTGGAAAAGATGTAGATTGTATTACTCTGATGGGATGCAGTGACACATGCGAAGATTTTTCTCCATACCCTAGTATTTCGAACCTTTACAAGCGACAAGAAGATTGTGTTTTTTCAGAAATAGCTGCCTAGAACGGGAAATTGCAGAGAACACGTCCATTCCAACGCCTTTCTAATGGAGGTTACTATCTGTGTAGTAGTTACACATCAAGCTGCAGGACACCAGCATGCACAGGTTGCCAGCGTGTCAGAAAGACGAGTGGAAATGTTTCGGGCTTTTGTACCCAGAATGCACAATTCCAATTCAGGTTAGGATGTTTGTGTACATCGTCCTTGAACCTTTTAGAGCGACTCCAAAATTATGTTGTAGATGAATAGTTTTCCACTTATCTCTCTCTCTCTCTCTCTCTCTCTCTCTCTCTCGCACGCTCTGTCCAAGTTCACCCCGCTCCACTGCTACGTGTCATTTTACAGTTGAGACACGGGGGTGACGGGTAGAGGGTGGTCAGGTGGGTGAATTCTCACCCCGCGGCTTCGCTCATTGTGCCTTTTTAATCACCGGATATCACCCAAGTCGGCTGCGGCGCTCTATTCTGGAGAGAGCACTCCTCGCGGGTAACTGGGCAGTATATCATCCCGCCTCTGAAAGCGCCTTTGTGAGTGTAATGCCTGCCTTCGCAGCCTTAATCGAAGGCTGCTTCAAAGGCAAAGCCACTCGGGGTAAATGAAGCAGAAATGCAGGTCGCGGGGTGGCGCGTAGCTACCCGGGGTAGGCAGATTCAGTCACCACCCCTGGTCGCGTGCGTCGGCGAAGGTCTGTAGGGAACGTGGAAGGAGTGAGATGTCAGCAGTGGGAATGAAAGAAAGAATGAAGTAAGTTACACGGCCTGTCGGCTTTCGTTGGCTTTGTAAGGCTATCGATTACAAAAATATCTCCTCTTGGTTCAGTGAGAGCGAATCTAGTCTCGATTTCCCGAGTTGAGTTAGCGGTGGGTCTATTCTTACCCCCAACCCACAGGGGGTCTATTCTTACCCCCAACCCACAGGGGGTCTATTCTTACCCCCAACCCACAGGGGGTCTATTCTTACCCCCAACCCACAGGGGGTCTATTCTTACCCCCAACCCACAGGGGGTCTATTCTTACCCCCAACCCACAGGGGGTCTATTCTTACCTCCAACCCACAGGGGGTCTATTCTTACCCCCAACCCACAGGGGGTGTCAGGAGTATGAGGGAAGGCACTGGTAAAGCTCCTTGCATTCATTTAGCGACTCTCACCCATTGATGGATGCTCATATCGCACACTTTACACCCTGGTCTTTCAACCACACAAAGGACCATTCCAGCACAATTACACATTTCTGGAGAGTACGCAGACAGGCTGCCGGTGAGCGCGTCAATGTATTTCCCCTTAGTCTTCACACGTACCCGTTTTACTCCTAAATGAGATGCAATGTGAGTTACACACGGTGCACGATGACGCAGCTGAAGGACACGAGAAGCTGCGAACCTTGAACTCACTAGCCACGGGTGACTGACTGCACGTCAGCAATCCAGTCACGCTGAACTGAATGGAGGGCGAGGCGGGGAATACTGTATGCACTACTGGCAGTGAACTGAATGGCGGGCGAGGCGGGGAATATGCACTACTGGCAGTGAACTGAATGGCGGGCGATGCGGGGAATACTGTATGCACTACTGGCAGTGAACTGAATGGCGGGCGAGGCGGGGAATATGCACTACTGGCAGTGAACTGAATGGCGGGCGAGGCGGGGAATACTGTATGCACTACTGGCAGTGAACTGAATGGAGGGCGAGGCGGGGAATACTGTATGCACTACTGGCAGTGAACTGAATGGCGGGCGAGGTGGGGCATATGCACTACTGGCAGTGAACTGAATGGAGGGCGAGGCGGGGAATACTGTATGCACTACTGGCAGTGAACTGAATGGCGGGCGAGGCGGGGAGTATGCACTACTGGCAGTGAACTGAATGGAGGGCGAGGCGGGGAATACTGTATGCACTACTGGCAGTGAACTGAATGGCGGGCGAGGCGGGGAGTATGCACTACTGGCAGTGAACTGAATGGCGGGCGAGGCGGGGAATACTGTAGGCACTACTGGCAGTGAACTGAATGGCGGGCGAGGCGGGGAATATGCACTACTGGCAGTGAACTGAATGGCGGGCGAGGCGGGGAATACTGTATGCACTACTGGCAGTGAACTGAATGGCGGGCGAGGCGGGGAATATGCACTACTGGCAGTGAACTGAATGGCGGGCGAGGCGGGGAATACTGTATGCACTACTGGCAGTGAACTGAATGGCGGGCGAGGCGGGGAATACTGTAGCACTACTGGCAGTGAACTGAATGGCGGGCGAGGCGGGGAATATGTAGCACTACTGGCAGTGAACTGAATGGCGGGCGAGGCGGGGAATACTGTATGCACTACTGGCAGTGAACTGAATGGCGGGCGAGGCGGGGAATATGCACTACTGGCAGTGAACTGAATGGCGGGCGAGGCGGGGAATATGCACTACTGGCAGTGAACTGAATGGAGGGCGAGGCGGGGAATATGCACTACTGGCAGTGAACTGAATGGAGGGCGAGGCGGGGAATATGCACTACTGGCAGTGAACTGAATGGAGGGCGAGGCGGGGAATATGCACTACTGGCAGTGAACTGAATGGAGGGCGAGGCGGGGAATATGCACTACTGGCAGTGAACTGAATGGCGGGCGAGGCGGGGAATACTGTATGCACTACTGGCAGTGAACTGAATGGCGGGCGAGGCGGGGAATATGCACTACTGGCAGTGAACTGAATGGCGGGCGAGGCGGGGAATATGCACTACTGGCAGTGAACTGAATGGCGGGCGAGGCGGGGAATATGCACTACTGGCAGTGAACTGAATGGCGGGCGAGGCGGGGAATACTGTATGCACTACTGGCAGTGAACTGAATGGCGGGCGAGGCGGGGAATATGCACTACTGGCAGTGAACTGAATGGCGGGCGAGGCGGGGAATACTGTATGCACTACTGGCAGTGAACTGAATGGCGGGCGAGGCGGGGAATATGCACTACTGGCAGTGAACTGAATGGCGGGCGAGGCAGGGGATACTGTATGCACTACTGGCAGTGAACTGAATGGCGGGCGAGGCGGGGAATACTGTATGCACTACTGGCAGTGAACTGAATGGCGGGCGAGGCGGGGAATACTGTATGCACTACTGGCAGTGAACTGAATGGCGGGCGAGGCGGGGAATACTGTATGCACTACTGGCAGTGAACTGAATGGCGGGCGAGGCGGGGAATACTGTATGCACTACTGGCAGTGAACTGAATGGCGGGCGAGGCGGGGAATACTGTATGCACTACTGGCAGTGAACTGAATGGCGGGCGAGGCGGGGAATACTGTATGCACTACTGGCAGTGAACTGAATGGCGGGCGAGGCGGGGAATACTGTATGCACTACTGGCAGTGAACTGAATGGCGGGCGAGGCGGGGAATACTGTATGCACTACTGGCAGTGAACTGAATGGAGGGCGAGGCGGGGAATATGCACTACTGGCAGTGAACTGAATGGAGGGCGAGGCGGGGAATACTGTATGCACTACTGGCAGTGAACTGAATGGCGGGCGAGGCGGGGAATACTGTATGCACTACTGGCAGTGAACTGAATGGCGGGCGAGGCGGGGAATACTGTATGCACTACTGGCAGTGAACTGAATGGCGGGCGAGGCGGGGAATACTGTATGCACTACTGGCAGTGAACTGAATGGCGGGCGAGGCGGGGAATATGCACTACTGGCAGTGAACTGAATGGCGGGCGAGGCGGGGAATACTGTATGCACTACTGGCAGTGAACTGAATGGCGGGCGAGGCGGGGAATACTGTATGCACTACTGGCAGTGAACTGAATGGCGGGCGAGGCGGGGATACTGTATGCACTACTGGCAGTGAACTGAATGGCGGGCGAGGCGGGGAGTATGCACTACTGGCAGTGAACTGAATGGCGGGCGAGGCGGGGAATACTGTATGCACTACTGGCAGTGAACTGAATGGCGGGCGAGGCGGGGAATACTGTATGCACTACTGGCAGTGAACTGAATGGCGGGCGAGGCGGGGATTATGCACTACTGGCAGTGAACTGAATGGCGGGCGAGGCGGGGAATACTGTATGCACTACTGGCAGTGAACTGAATGGCGGGCGAGGCGGGGAATATGCACTACTGGCAGTGAACTGAATGGCGGGCGAGGCGGGGAATACTGTATGCACTACTGGCAGTGAACTGAATGGAGGGCGAGGCGGGGAATACTGTATGCACTACTGGCAGTGAACTGAATGGCGGGCGAGGCGGGGAATACTGTATGCACTACTGGCAGTGAACTGAATGGCGGGCGAGGCGGGGAGTATGCACTACTGGCAGTGAACTGAATGGCGGGCGAGGCGGGGAGTATGCACTACTGGCAGTGAACTGAATGGCGGGCGAGGCGGGGAATACTGTATGCACTACTGGCAGTGAACTGAATGGCGGGCGAGGCGGGGAATACTGTATGCACTACTGGCAGTGAACTGGCTGGTTGAGGTTTTCTTTCTCAAGCGTTGCAAAGGTCTGATGACGTGTCTGACGCGATTCCATGGCCAAGAACACACCAAAGACGAGGTGTGATGCAACTTGTCCTCCCTGCTTGACAGTTGAGGCAACGGTTTTCTTTGCTTCGTAAAAAGAAGACAGAACATGTGACTGAATGATCATGTCGTGCTAACTGTTGATTTAGAAAATAACAGTGTAACTCATCATGTTGCTGCTTGACCCCAAACGTTCATCATATTGCAAGAAAGTAATTTTTAAGTGGATATACATGTGATTATGAGAGTTGCTGCTTGACCCCAAAAGTTCATCATATTGCAAGAAAGTATTTTATTGAAGTGGATATACGTGTGATTATGAGAGTTGTCATTTTAGGCTACGAGTAGGTAATATACAGGAGTGCGAAAGTTGTTACATCTTTTAGCTAGGATTTGGACACACAGTAGAATCTGGCTCATCGCTTTACATGTCTGCAGGTGGAGGCAAGACAAAGTGTGTACAGAGGCGCAGAAAAATGACCTTCGGTCTTTTCTTCCATCTGCCTGTCTGTCTGTCTGTCTATCTGTCTGTCTGTCTGTCTGTCTGTCTGTCTGTCTGTCTGTCTGTCTGTCTGTCTGTCTGTCTGTCGGTCTGTCTGTCTGTCTGTCTGTCTGTCTGTCTGTCTGTCTGTCTGTCTGTCTGTCTGTCTGTCTGTCTGTCTGCCTGTCTGTCTGTTTGTCTGTATGTATGTGCCTGTTTGTCTGTGTCTGTCTGTCTGTCTGTCTGTCTGTCTGTCTGTCTGTCTGTCTGTCTGTCTGTCTTTTCCTCTGCTCGTCCCTCTCTCTCTCTCTCTCTCTCTCTCTCTCTCTCTCTCTCTCTCTCTCTCTCTCTCTCTCTCACTCGCTCGCTCGCAGACATAAATACACATTACTAACGCATGCACGCATGCATGTACATACACAAAAACAAACACACACACACATATATACACATAAACAAACACACTCACACACACAAACACACACACACACGTACACGCGTATGCACACACCCACACTCATACGCATGCACGCATGCACGCACACAAACGCGCGCGCGCGTGCGCACAGCTATATACATGTAGACTCATATTTCAAGTGTAAAATAGTTGCACACAGAAGCATAGACTGAGACGGCAATGTTGTTCGTTGTTGCACTATTACGCCGTGATTAGAGTTTCGTCACAGATGACTATGGAGCCGCTCAAAACACACTGTTTGCTCCCATCACGACCCTCCGTACAGGCTCGCTTGAAATAACTCCCAGTCTTAGAGAGAGGTCGTTCCAGGGAATGTTCTGTACAGTACATGCTTCCAGCAGATGTTCCAATTACCTCTCCCACCGGAGACTAGCGGGGGAGGAAATGGCCAGAACTTGCGCGGCCGACTGTGAGCGTCAGAGGGGGTGGGGAATGAGGGTGAGAGGTGGGGGATGGGGGTGAGGGGTGAGAAATGAGGGGTGGGTGTGGGGGTGAGAGGTGGGGGATGGGGGTGAGGGGTGGGACGTGGGGTAGGGGTGAGAAATGAGGGGTGGGTGTGGGGGTGAGGGGTGAGGGGTGGAGGTGGGGATTGGATGGGGGTGGGATGGGGGTGGGGGTATGGGTTGGGGGTGAGGGGTGGGGTGGGGGGATGAGATGGGGTGGGGGGAATGGAGTGAGGGGTGGGAGTAAGGGTGAGGGGCGGGGGGGGGGGGGGGTTTGAGGAGTGAGGGGTGGGGTGGGGATCGGGGGGGGGGGGTAAGGGGTGGTGGTGGGGGTGGGGGGATGGGGGTGGGTGAGGGGTAAGGGGTGGGGGTGAGAGGTGAGGGGTGGGATTGAAGTTGTGGGTTGCCTCCAGGAGGTGCAGGCATTGCCAATCTTTTCCACGGCTAATAAAGCAAAACGAATGTTTGGCCTTGACCTAACACGATCCCTGATGAACACATTCTTGGTGTACCAAATTTAAATATTGCAGTCGTTCAACTTCGGACAGATTGTACATTGTCCATGCGAATGATGTCTGTATCCCTACCTCCAACACATGTTATTTCGTGTCTTCCGAATGATGGAAACTTTCGGGGATTTTTCAATGGAAGACTACGATATATAGTGAGGAAAACGTCGGTGAAAGTTTTCCACCTCATATAACAGTCTGGCGCATGCCGTGGATAGTGAGAAAGTCATGTATTTCTGGCGTTCCAGAAAGGTAATGGCGTTATATCTATGCATGTTTCCCAAACAACGTTCTTTGACAGGATGTCCCATTTGCTAAATGGGTTTGAAGAATAAAAAGAATGTCTCTCCCTTCTCCACCTACCGCATGCATTAACCAGAAAAAGTTGATTTTATTTCATGTTCATTTACACAATCGATTATTTTGTAATTGCTTTTCCACATCCGCTTGACTGAATCTTGTATTCTTAAATTCGTCTTTAAAGGAAAATTGCTCAGTTAGGGGTGTGTCTGATAGAATATTGGAGGGTGCTTTTACGAATACAATAGCACACTTTAAAATAGCGATTGCTGCAAAATAATTTGTAAATCAGACACTTTCCTGTCACTTAACACCAAGACACTTGCGTACTACGTTCCACTTTGAACATGCTACGTTCCACTTTGAACATGCTACGTTCCACTTTGAACATGCTACGTTCCACTTTGAACATACTACATTCCACTTTGAACATGCTACATTCCACTTTGAACATGCTACGTTCCACTTTGAACATGCTACATTCCACTTTGAACATGCTACGTTCCACTTTGAACATGCTACGTTCCACTTTGAACATGCTACGTTCCACTTTGAACATGCTACGTTCCACTTTGAACATGCTACGTTCCACTTTGAACATACTACGTTCCACTTTGAACATGCTACATTCCACTTTGAACACGCTACGTTCTACTTTGAACATGCTACATTCCACTTTGAACATGCTACGTTCCACTTTGAACATGCTACGTTCCACTTTGAACATGCTATGTTCCACTTTGAACATGCTACGTCCCACTTTGAACATGCTACGTTCCACTTTGAACATACTACGTTCCACTTTGAACATGCTACGTTCCACTTTGAACATACTACGTTCCACTTTGAACATACTACGTTCCACTTTGAACATGCTACGTTCCACTTTGAACATGCTATGTTCCACTTTGAACATGCTACGTCCCACTTTGAACATGCTACGTTCCACTTTGAACATACTACGTTCCACTTTGAACATGCTACGTTCCACTTTGAACATACTACGTTCCACTTTGAACATACTACATTCCACTTCGTGCCACAAGTGCGAAATATCTTGGGGTCATGTTAGATCAAAACTTGTCACCAGACTCCCAAATTCGTAAAATCATCTCCTCAGGCTACATGCACCTACACGGCATTTGGAGTATCAGGGATTGTCTGAATGAAAAGACCGCAGCAGCCCTGGTGGTGACCCTTGTGCTGTCCCATCTTGATTACTGCAACAGTCTGCTGACTGCTGCAACCAACGGTCAATTGCTGAGACTTAGCGTCTTAAGAATTCTGCAGCTAGGGTAGTGAAACGACTGTCGAGGTGGGCTCGCATAACCCCTGTGCTCGGCGACCTTCATTGGCTTCCAGTTCGCCAACTGGTGGAATTTAAGACCCTCTTCATCGTGTTTAAGTGTGAAACTGTTGCAGCCCCAACCTACCTCAGGGAACTCCTTAGACCTCACAACCCCATAAGGAGTCTCCGTTCCTCAAACAAAAGACTCTTGACTGTCCCACAAACAAGGTTGCGGAGCTTCCTTCAGTGTTGTTGGACCGAGACTCTGGAACCAACTTCCTGAGGGTCTGAGGGCTAGTCCATCCTTAGCCGCCTTTAAAACTGGCCTCAAAACTTTTTTATTTCGTCTTGTCGCGCCATGAGCATGTTTATTGTGATCATGGCGCAGTAAAAAAATGAAAATACATACAAATACATACTTCGAACATGCTACTTTCCACTTTGAACATACTACGTTCCACTTTGAACACAGTAGGTTCCACTTTGAACACAGTACGTTCCACTCTGAACATACTACGTTCCACTTCGAACATACGTTTCACTTTGTGCATTGTACATCACACTAGCAACGTTGTTTCAGTTCTCCCAACAATACTAACAGAGAAGAAAAAGCCTTTAATACAAGACGTGCAGTCTGAAAATAATAATAA
>JAWQFJ010016438.1:0-12063 GCA_034096865.1 Theodoxus fluviatilis | reverse complement strand
CTTCATCGGTCCGTCCTCCCCATCTCCCCTTGTTGCATGTTTGCATGCATTTCTGTGCATGCCACCATTTGTAGATGTGTTTCTGCGCCCTACCAACAATGACATTTCTCGCACAAAATTAATCTTCTCGTTCTCCACAGAATCGTATAAACCAGACAATTCGCCGTCCTGGTCTGGGATTATTTGACATGTCCTTTGAAATACCTTATGTGGGCTGTGGGTAAGAATAGACCCACCACGTCACCCTACATGATTCATAGGAAACGAATGACTGGAAAAATCGAGAATTGTTCTTACTTCAACCAGCTCTAGTGATTGTTGTGACCAATGACCTTACATAACCTGCAGTGACTGATAGGCCATAACACTTCATTTATCCATGAATCAATTATTCCTTCCCGTTGTCACCTTCTTTTGTTCATTTGCTGTGGGGAAGAGTGGATGACAAACCTGGGAACCCCCTACTCCCGCACGCAGTGCCGCAACACACCAGGGGCTGAAAGAGGCGAGGGGGGGAATGAGCAGCGTGCACAGTGAGGCCCCCGCCATCCCCACCCCCACTGCCAGCTTCCCCCCCAAGTGTCTGGTGAGCCAGCACCCTGGAAGCAGCAATATGGTGTAACTCCAGAAGAGCGCACTCAGCACAAATCCCTGTGTCCACTTGTCCCAGACAAAAGGCCCGTCCTGCACAGAGAGAAGAAGGTAAAGAAAATAGTTAACGGCGCTCGCTTTCATAGTGCAACTTTCCACTTATTCGTGGATGCTCAAACCGCACACATTAATTTACCCCTAAAGGTGTGTTTTAATCGGGCGTAACCCGAAATGACAAAGGCCGAAGTGAACGTGGCGAAAGTGGGTTCGACGGCTGTTGCATACCAATAGGTCTAGGCTACGGCCTGTAGCAGCCAAAAGTTACTCCCGGCCAAAAGTTACTCCGGAAGTCATCGCAGAGTTATCTGCTCGGGACGTGCTGAGAATTCCACTCTAAAAAGAGACGGCACCCGCCACTCCGCCTGACTGACTTTGCACGCCCGGTGAGTTATGCTAAGATCCGGCCGCGTAAATATATCTGCGTTTTGTGACAAACGTCTTTCTCGGCGGTACTGTACTCCATGCACCTTAACGGTGCGTGTGATTCGGGTGTAATCTTAAGCTAAACGACGTTTATTGGCGCTGCTGAAATGGTCGAAGTCGGAAACATTCGGAACTTCGTTTAGCTTAAGATTACACCCGAATCACGCGCACCGTTAAGGTGCATGGAGTACAGTACCGCCGAGCAAGACGTTTGTCACAAAACGCAGATATATTAACGCGGCCGGATCTTAGCATAACTCCCCGGGCGTGCCAAGTCAGTCAACCGTCGCGTTTTATAAAACCAGACTACAAATAGACTACAGGGAGGTGACTCCCATATCATTTCCGGCAGCGGAGACGGCTTTGCACGGGGAAAAACTTTTTTGAACTCTATATTATGTGTTAAACTACACAAATGCACCAAAAACACAAAAACTCGTAAAGAAACTAATGCGTCGTTTGTCGGGATATATTCCATGCAAAGAACAGGTGCAGGAGCGGTAAATCGCATAAAGAAAAAGCCGAGCAGATAACTCTGCGATGACTTCCGGAGTAACTTTTGGCCGGGAGTAACTTTTGGCTGCTACACGGCCTCGCTGAGCTACATGATTCCACGAATCTATAATAATTTATTATAGATCCGTGATGATTCAGTGCATGCCTAGACTTTTTCGCGACTCCCAAACGAAAGAGCGATCTTATATGACCAATCAGGATGCAGCTTCGCCCTAGCTCGTCGAAGTACACGTATGCGTCGGACTACTAAAAACACGATCACTGGTGTTTACTTCTTGGCTGCGCATGAATGCGTCCAAGATCACTTTTACAATTTGCAAATACAGCCCTCGCAACTACCCGGTTTTGCTCTTGGGTGGGGAAAAGCAATGTGATTTAGTCACCTTGCTCAAGGGTGCAAGTCTGGGATTTCCACAGCTTCGAACGCCACACTTACTAGTAACACGTATTAATCGACTACACGTTGACCACTCGGCCACATAAACTGCTTTTCAGACTGGTCATTCTGATCAACATGAAAAGTCTAATAAAGCGGCGTAGTCTGTTTGTCAGGTTTGGTTTTGCAGCCCATTATCTTCGCTTTACTGTCAGTTTTGTTTTTGTAGCCCATTATTTTCTCTTTAATGTCAGGTTTGTTTTTGTAGCTCATTACCTTCGCTTTACTGTCAGGTTTGGTTTTGCAGCCCATTATCTTCGCTTTAATGTCAGGTTTGTTTTTGTAGCCCATTATCTTCGCTTCACTGTCAGGTTTGTTTTTGTAGCTCATTACCTTCGCTTTACTGTCAGGTTTGTTTTTGTAGCTCATTACCTTCGCTTTACTGTCAAGTTTGTTTTTGTAGCTCATTACCTTCGCTTTACTGTCAGGTTTGTTTTTGTAGCTCATTACCTTCGCTTTACTGTCAGGTTTGTTTTTGTAGCTCATTACCTTCGCTTTAATGTCAGGTTTGTTTTTGTAGGCCATTATCTTCGCTTTAATGTCAGGTTTGTTTTTGTAGCCCATTATCTTCGCTTTACTGTCAGGTTTGTTTTTGTGGCCCATTATCTTCGCTTTACTGTCAGGTTTGTTTTTTTAGCCCATTATCTTCGCTTTAATGTCAGGTTTTTTTTTGTAGCCCATTATCTTCGCTTTAATGTCAGTTTCTGTTTTGTAGCCCATTATCTTCTCTTTACTGTCAGGTTTGTTTTTTTAGCCCATTACCTTCGTTTTAATGTCAGGTTTGTTTTTTGTAGCCCATTATCTTCGCTTTACTGTAAGGTTTGTTTTTGTAGCCCATTACCTTCGCTTTAATGTCAGGTTCGGTTTTGTAGCCCATTATCTTCTCTTTACTGTCAGGTTTGTTTTTTTAGCCCATTACCTTCGCTTTAATGTCAGGTTTGTTTTTTTAGCCCATTACCTTCGCTTTAATGTCAGGTTTGTTTTTGTAGCCCATTATCTTCGCTTTAATGTCACGTTTATTTTTGCAGCCCATTATCTTCGCTTTACTGCCAGGTTTGTTTTTGTGGCCCATTATCTTCGCTTTAATGTCAGGTTCGTTTTTGTAGCCCATTATCTTCGCTTTAATGTCAGGTTCGTTTTTGTAGCCCATTATCTTCGCTTTACTGTCAGGTTTGTTTTTGTGGCCCATTATCTTACCTTTACTGTCAGGTTTGTTTTTTTAGCCAATTACCTTCGCTTTCCTGTCAGGTTTGTTTTTGTAGCCCATTATCGTCTCTTTAATGTCAGGTTTGTTTTTGTAGCCCATTATCTTCGCTTTACTGTCAGGTCTGTTTTTGTAGCCCATTATCTTCGCTTTACTGTCAGGTTTGTTTTTGTAGCTCATTACCTTCGCTTCACTGTCAAGTTTGTTTTTGTGGCCCATCGCCTTCACTTTAATGGCATGATTAACACAATAACTCTGGTGTTTCATGATAAAGATTTTCTTTCTGACCATTGGCGATCTTTTCAAGATGCCAGTGTTTGAGCCCCTTTCAGTGAAAGAGGTTTTAATGATATTGCTCACGCACACGCACGCACCATCACCATCAGACCACACACAGAAATTGAGAATAAATGAGCGAGAGAGAGAGAGAGAGAGAGAGAGAGAGAGAGAGAGAGAGAGAGAGAGAGACAGACAGACAGACAGACAGACATACAGACAGACAGACAGACAGACAGACAGACAGACAGACGGACGGACAGAGAGAGAGAGAGAGAGAGAGAGAGAGAGAGAAAGATGAAATGACATACGTAACAGAAGTTTCCCACCTCTTTCTTTTCTTCCCGCATTAGAGAGCTACCCTGGCAACTGACTAACGTCGCATTGGTGATGACGTCACTAACGTTGGGGTCAAGGCCGAGGTCCTGGATGTTAAGAGCAGAGTGGTTGACCATGCAGATCACGGCCACGCTGAAGCTGGTACGGCAACACATGGAGATGCCGTTGGACAGCAGCATCAGGAAGGCCACCTGCACTCGCACTGACCGCCACAGGGGTGGACCTGCAACAGAGTTCACTGATGTGCGCACAGATGCACTTATGCGTACTCGTACACACACACACACACACACATACACACACATACATATACTCGTCAAACATACGCACGCACAGAGAGAGTGAAAGTGAGGAGAGACAGAGAGACAGAGAGAGAGAGAGAGAGACAGAGAGAGAGAGAGAGACAGAGAGACAGAGAGAGAGACAGAGAGAGAGATGGATGGATGGATGGATGAACAGCGTTTTACGGCCTATCAGCCTTGTAGGCTATGTAAGGCCATTTAGCACGAAAATCACTAGAACAGTTTAGAGTAAACGCTAATCAAGTCACAGTGTCCCTAGTTATTTGCCTCTTACGAATCGCGTAGGGAGACGCGGTGGGTCAATTCTTACCCCAAACCCACAGGGAGAGAGAGAGAGAGAGAGAGAGAGAGAGAGAGAGAGAGAGAGAGAGAGAGAGAGAGAGAGAGAGAGAGAGAGATTTTGAATTGACAAGGCCATCGGCCCACCGCACTCACACGATAATACTCAGACCAAGGTAAAGAACCCTTACAGTGTCACGAGCAGAAAGGAGTATCAATGATCAGGGTAGGTATTAAGCTCTCTGGTCTATTTTTCGTCTTTCGAAAGCATAGAAGATGTACTTAGCAAGGGAGTGAGTTTTCCTAGCGTTTGTTCTTGCATTATAGCAGAATACATGCGCACATTGTATCTCCCATGCAAACAGTAACCTAAGTACTTTTGACGTAGATCACAATATTCAGTACACTCATATAGGAAATGTATTTCCTTTTCCCTCTCTCCACAGAATGGACATTGGATATCATTCTTATCTGGGTATCTCCTATTGTTTTTAAGTAATCAATTCCAAATCTAAATTGGCTAAGCATATCACGGAATATCTTGATGTTAATTTGGTTAAGGTATTCTTTTAATCCCAGATTCATTTTGAAAGATGAATACCATATAAATCTCTCACTGCTTGTATTTGTCTCATTCCATTACTGCAAGTAGCAGTATATCCGTCTCTGTTTTAAGATATGCAGAAACTGTTTAACATTACTGGCGCCTCCATTACGCCGTACAAACCCAAAACCAAGACTTAACAGGCAGTTTATAACTCAGGAAAAGATGACTTCAGGAGCATCACATAAGCTTGCTTTGGAAGTCTGTCTTCTCTCATGTTGCTCAATTTTAGCCAGTATTTTATCACCTTGGTGCAGCTATTGACAAGAAGAGGAAATCTTCCAAGGTCGCCATACACCAAATGGTTCGGTGATCTCGAGTCACACCCGAGGAACCTCTTGCAAACAAATGTGTGGATACTTTCCTTTTTCTTGTGTCCGTAACAGTATTGCTACATCGCAGATTCCACAACGCCTTTAACACATGAACGCTTTTCATTTTTCATCTGACTGCAATTTCATCTTGTGCAGCAGCGAATGACATTTTTGTTGTAAACTCATACCATAGGTATTTATAATGATTAACCACTTCAAGTCTTGTTTGTCAAGGAACCAATTTTCTCCAGCAGCCAAATGACCTCCTTTACTAAATAGCATCACTTTTATTTTTTCGTTATTTATCTTCAAACCAAGTGATTGTGATATAAATGACAGGTTACTAATTTTATTTTGAAGACCAACTGGTGAGGTTGACATCAACACAACATCATCGGCAAATAGCATAGGCCCTAATTAATAATTCAACCATGCCTGGAAGAAATTGTACTCCATGCTTCCTATTTGTTCTAACATAGTCGGCGAAAATTTCTATGTACATAGAAAAAAGGGAAGGACTCGCCAATGCCCCTTGTTTTAGTCCAACTGGACAGTCAAAGAAATCCGATGTCACGTGACCCCCATCGAACGCAAGACTGTACTTTGCTGTAGATGGCCTTTAACATTGATGAGAATTTCGTCGAGAGACCTGTGCCCTTCAAGACTTTCCAAAGTTATGTGCGATTCACCGAGTCAAAGGCTCAGCTGTAGCCAACAAAGGTGACAAAGTTTACCCCGACCATCGCCATACACAAGCTTAAGTATCATGCAAGACAACGTGAAGATGTGGTCGACTGTCGAGTGCTGCGTTCGAAGCCCAGCCTGCTCGATACAAGTTTTGTTCTCTATCACCATCCAAGTTCATAAGCGCCTCGTTAGTACTGCTGTGAATATCTTGCACACTGCGTTTGATAAAGAAATACCCCTGTAGTTGTCGGTGTTTATGATGTCTCCCATTGTATGTATTGAGATTATGACCGACTGTGACCAGGTTTGGGGGAAATAGTGGCTGTCGAACAAGGCGTTGAATAAATTAGTGAGGTAAGGGATTATCTTTTCCCCTGCTGCCTTGAAACAGCCACCAGGTAAACCGTCAAGACCAGGTGCCTTGGATGGTTTGATTTTTTTAAGAGCACATCTAATCTCTTCATGGCTTATCTGGGCGCCTAATACAACATCGTACACCAATCCTTATCAGAGCTATCGTTTTGGAAAGTATCATCAACTTTAAATAGTTTTTCGAAATGACTCTTCCATGTACCTATGTCAATGTTTGGCTGAAGAAGACAGTGACTGGTGCACTTCTTGATGTGCGACCAGAAGAAATGAGAATCTTTGAAACTTATGAGATTTTTGCGACTTTCAGTTAAGCAAATGTTATTATTTTCTCTGATGAGGTTCTTATACCGACGGCGAAGGGAAAAGTACGCTTCTCTCTCTTAAACTACCTTTAATTTCCTATATCGTTTCTGAGCATTTCGAGTTGCTTGTTTTAGCTCACTACACTGTAGGTCACACCATGAAGGTCGTCCTTTCCGGCAAACTTTCCCCTCAACATTAATGTTAATTTTCTGCTCTCTGCGCTTACTGCTAGAGCTTGCGTGAATTTGTGTATGGCTGAGTCGAATGAGGTATCGATTTCCCTCGATACCTCCAACAGTTTTTCATCGAAATCTTGCGAGTAAATGCAAGCGAGGAATACCTCTTCTTTACTAGAATCCCATGCCAATTTAGCATAAGTCTTAATTGGAAGTGGGTTATTTGGTAGCAATTTTTTGGAACCGAATACAACTTGTAGAGGCATGTGGGCAGATTCTATATGGGCAGCGACGATGAGATCAATAGAATATGACAGATAGCGACTACAAGGCCATAGTCTATGACGCTATGCCCATGTGGAGATATATAAGTGTATCGACCTGATGTGTCTCCTTCATTCCTTACGTTCAGCACTAAGATGTGATGTACTCTACACATATTTCTTAGGGTATATCCAAAACTATGACCTTTATCGTCTTGAGACCTCCTACCCCTGAGGGGGTCGCAGGGGCAAGGTGCCTGAGGCAAATCAAGATCTATGTTTTCGGTTTCCTCGTCGTCTTCAAGGTGAGTATCCCAATCCCCAATTCTCTCATTTAAGTCTCCACAGATAAATATTACTGAATGTTGATATATTTTCTGAAATGTCTATACTAGATCTTCAATTAATGTTATGTTGCTTGACGATTCCTTATTATCGTAGTAAGGAGAGTCTACGGGTAGGTCATAGGTCTTTGAGGATAGTTTGACAGAATCGGAAGGCTATAATATTGCCATGATTGGTCTCAAGACGTGTTGTACAGAATGCTAGTAATATCTTTAACAATACTGCCACTCAACCAGAACACCTGCCGTATGAACTAAGTTTGATTCCTGAGGCATGCAACACCATGTAGTCGGCAAAGTATCTCCCAAAGTAAAAAATTTCCGAAGAAAAGGTCTCTAAATACAAGATAAGTCAAATCCATCCAAATATTTTAAAGTAGGCCCTCCACGATCCAGCACAGCAGTCAAATTGTCCTTATTCATCTGGCTGTTCCAATGTCGCCTTGAGCAATGAGCAAGGGCCATAACATCAGGGTTGCTGGACTTCATTGTCCGTATCGGAGGAGTGGTTGTGTGGCGTAGTCTGCTATGCCATACTGATTGCGGGTTAGTTGAAGTCTCCTCTGGCACGATGAGTCCAGCCTCTGGACTTTCTTTACCACTGCTGACAACTTCCGCATTGGCTGAGCACGGTGGTCGGTAAGACTGACTTGTCAGCCAGTCAAGTACTGTATTTTGTTCTTCATTCGTGCAGGGGCTCCTGTCTTAGAGGCCTCCACTGTCACATCTTTCGAGACAGCACTCACGAGCGTCGCGTCAGGTAAGGGTTCCATGCGAACATCTGGTGGGTCAAGATGGCTTGCACCCTCTCGGGAGAGATCCTGCGGATGGCTTGCTGCAGGAGGCGTTGCCTCCAGGCCCTCTGTGGCATCATAGAGTTTCTCTTCAGACGACGAACTCTGGTCAGAGTGGCTCCGCGCATTCTCATTGCAAGTTGCTCCTTTCATGGGTGATCTCGTGTGACATATTTTGCTCTTTATTTTCGTCCATCCATCCAATTCCGGTATGCATTTGGAAGATTATCCATGATAATGACCTTCCAAATTGTCTTTCCATACATTTTTGTCATTTTGAAGGATCGCGTGTCCATCTGGACGCTGCCATCCTTTGGTCGCACGATTTTGTTGGCTTCCGGCGCTCGGCGAGGAAGCCGGCTGGTTCTGGTCTCCCACTCTGCAATTCGGGTAGGCCCAGGTTTCTCCCGTATGTCGATGACGCGTTCCCTGGTCTCCTAAGCCATCTGGATAGGCCCAGGTTCCTCCAGTGGGTAGATGATTCGTTCCCTGGATTCCCAAACCGCAGTCTGTATAGGCCCAGGTCCCTCCGGTGGGTAGATGACTCGTTCCCGATGCCTGAGGAATGTTGTCATGCCTCAACGGTCGCCCTCGCGCTGGGAGAGCATAGCTGCTGGGATACGAGTGAGTTTCCTTCGCTACCTGTCAGCCAGCCGGGCGTTCTCTTCTTTGCCATCCTCGCCCTCGTCCTCTTCCTCTATTCGGCTGATGCCTATTGAACTGTCTGTCATCTTGCATCTTGTCCCTAAACCACAAGTTATTATTCTTGTAGAATGCATCATGACCCTGCTCTCGAAGGTCATTCAGGATGCGGATCTGTCTGCTTGTCAGTTCACTTGCAATTTTGATTCCTCTGAATCTGAGGGCGTCTCGTCCAAGTCTGAGCAGAGTAATTCTGTCGAGGAATTTCGACATCTCGACCAGCACTGACCGGGGACTACCTCGATAGCCTCCTCTTTGCCATCCCAGTCGTTGTACTCTGGTAATGTCTAACTCAGGCAGGTTCATACCCGGCACAGCCTCGTGGAAGAGTTGGAGAACAGTCTGAAGACACATCCAATAGGATTCGTGTTCCTGTTCGTGCAGACCGAGTAGCTTCACATTGTTCCTTTTCATGATTCCTTCGTTCTTGTCCTCTAGGTCTTCTTGTGTTCTCACTTTGTTTTCTACATAAGCGAGGGTGCAGTTCATGTCCTCGTTCAGTGAATGGGTCTCGTTGCGAATGGAATCGTCACGTTCCATTGCCTGCTTATGTTCGTTTTTACCTAAGTTCACAATTTCTGCAAGCAAATCCGTTTGTCTCCTTTGGTCGGCCTCCAGTTGTTGGATTTTATTTCCCATCTTCGCCTCGAGTGCCTCGAATCTTTGTTCCCACATGATTTGTGAGTCATCACTCTCTGGGAACTTTGCTCCATGGCCTTCCGAGAATGCCGCTGTGAGACTTGGTTCTGTTTGGACTGTCTTTGTAGGCCCTGGGTTGGGATGTACGTTGCCGCTCAGGATGATGAGAATCGACATGTCATGCAAATTCTTCATCGATGAGCGTGGTTGGCAAGTGCAAGCGGCTGTGAGTGCAGCATACAGCAACATGACAAGGAGAGCTGCTCTTGCCTTAAAACGGTTTGTTCGCATGCATGGTTTGCACGTGCGGGTTGCCAAAGTGTCATGAGAGTGCTCAGAGACCCAGGTCCGCTGTGTCTTTTCCTGCACAGCTGTCCTGGGGAGAGCACCCCTTGCACGAAAGGCATGCACGCCAATGCGCAGGCAATATGTGCACAAATCATCATCCATATCGGATGAGCAGTGCTCTCTCACCTAATGGCACATTATAAGTCTTGTTTGCAGTTTCCAAGTAGAAAGGTGTTGAAAGCAACAACTGCGACTCAACAAGCTTCCAAGTAGGCACGTTCTAATCGCAATGCACTTCCATCGTCACACAACTAGCAGTCGCACAACTTGCAGTCGCACAACTTGCAGTCGCACAACTTGCAGTCGCACAACTTGCAGTCGCACAACTTGCAGTCGCACAACTTGCAGTCGCACAACTTGCAGTCGCACAACTTGCAGTCGCACAACTTGCAGTCGCACAACTTGCAGTCGCACAACTTGCAGTCGCACAACTTGCAGTCGCACAACTTGCAGTCACACAACTTGCAGTCACACAACACGAGCAAACGCGAAAAGAAGAATCAGTCTAGCGCAATATCGAGTACCAAGGAAATTAGAGCAAGAATCAGACAACAACCAGTGTAACTGTTCCAGGCTTTATTTTAACGATATACGAAACAACAGGGTCGACGTTTCAAATCTAAACTCTTCATCAAGATAAAACACAAAAAGGAGGCAACACTTAACTCAGTGACTGGTGTGGACAGGAGGAAATGAAGAAAGAAGGCAATAATCACAGTACGTTCATACACATGCCTTTCAATTGTCCCAACTTTGCACACATTTCACTTGGATATGGTTCGTAGGGAATATCAACTGTATGGGGCGAGCGCGATTCGTCGACCCCCATCCGCATAACGCGGGCACTCGCGAGGAAACAATAGTCTACTGTGTCAGTCCAACCACCAAAAAGACACGGTGGCAATCATTGAAGATTGATCTGCATTGGCTCTAGCGTCAGATTTCACACATTCTTTTGAACAGTCTGCACAAATCCATTTAGAGTGCGTATATCAGCTGAGCAGAGCACACACAAACGCCGACGCGTCCATCCGTGAGGTGAGATACTCGTGTAACGAGACAACTCGTCAGCAAAGTCAAAATGACACTAAAGCAAAGTAACAATGTGAGCTAGGCTGACTTACATGCCCTTCCAGTTCAACACGTTCCTGGTACAAGGTGTCTTAAGGAGCCAAAGCAAACACATCGCAGTGACGAACGGTCGGAGCTCGCGTCAAAACGTCCGCCTCCAACGAGTGCACTGAAGCAAATACATGGGGGGGGGGGGGGGGGGGAAGAGGAGAGAGAGAGAGAGAGAGAGAGAGAGAGAGAGAGAGAGAGAGAGAGAGAGAGAGAGGGAGAGAGAGGGGGGAGGGCGGGAGGGAGGGAGAGAGGGGAGGGAGGAGAGAGAGAGAGAGAGAGAGAGAGAGAGAGAGAGAGAGAGAGAGAGAGAGAGAACGAACGAACGAACGAACTTTATTTTACAAGGGTAGTGAATTAGGCAGTATTGCCTTTATTACATTCAGCCCTTGAGGCAAAATATTCAAATGTGGTAAGAGAGAGAGAGAGAGAGAGAGAGAGAGAGAGAGAGAGAGAGAGAGAGAGAGAGAGAGAAGGAGAGAGAGAGAGAGAGAGAGAGAGAGAGAGAGAGAGAGAGAGAGAGAGAGAGAGAGAGAGAGAGAGAGAGAGAGAGGGAGAGAGAGGGAGGGAGAGAGAGAGAGAAAGAGAGAGAGAGAGAAAGAGAGAGAGAGAGAGAGAGAGAGAGAGAGAGAGAGAGAGAGAGTCAGTATAATTATCGCAAGAATTATACATTTGCAATTTCTTAAACGTACTGAAATGGATAGATAGTGTATCAGCAAAGCAAAATTTAAGTATGGAACTTGAAGTGATTACAATGACATATATACATAAAAAACAATTTCTTAAACATCCAAATGTTAACAACAAATACATACATGTAGGCCAAAGCCTCTTGGTGTACACTCCCTCCCCTACTCTCCCACCCCCAATCAGCCGGAATAAAAACCGCTGGCGCTGAACCTCCAGGTTTTCGTATATTTATTTTAAAAAAGAGATAAAAGAACGGGTTCGAACCCGCAACCTCTCGAGAAA
>JAWQFJ010016435.1:0-19521 GCA_034096865.1 Theodoxus fluviatilis | reverse complement strand
TCGAGATAGCATACCTCAGAAACATCACCTCTTCAGAAGTCATCGGACGGATGTCCAACATGTTTGCTCGTCACGGGATTCCAGAAACACTCATTACTGACAATGGCCGTCAGTTCACATCATCAGAGTTCCAGCAGTTTTCACAGCGTTGGGGCTTTGAACACATCACCACATCCCCGCACTACCCGCAAGCAAACGGCGAAGCCGAGAGAGCTGTACAAGAAGCCAAGAAGATTCTGGGCCAGAAGGAGCCAATGATCGCACTACTCGCCCACAGAGCCACTCCTATCGCAGCGACAGGCAAGAGTCCAGCCGAGCTAGCATTCGGCCGGAAGCTTCGTACAACACTCCCAACCCTGCCTGAAAACCTTGCGCCAAGTTATGAAAGGAAGTCTGTGGTGGACAAGGATAGAGAACACAAAGCAGCATACAAGAAAGTATTCGACAGACGCCACGGAGTCCGTCCACTGGGAGAACTTTCGCCAGGTGACCCAGTTCTCCAGAAGCTGGACAACGAGAAGAAGTGGGGAAGTCCAGCCATCGTCCAACAGCAGTGTGCACCAAGATCCTATGTGGTACAAACGCCTAACGGCAAGAACTTCCGGCGAAATCGTCGTCATCTCAGGCTGTTCCACAGTCCTCAGCCTGAGCGGTCCCGTCCTAACCCCAGCACGGTCCACAAGCGTCTGTCCCTGTCCAGTCACGTTATCCCTGTCCCTGTATCCAGAGACCAGAAGAGAGATTGTGGCAGTCCCAGCTACAATGCAGCACGTCCCAGCTGCAACGACTCTGACAGTCACAATTCAGAGTCAGGTACCAGTCCGAGCCAGGGCAAGTCCATCGTCCAAGTCGGTCAACGCCCGCCAGATGTCAACAGTTCCGACACTGCCAGTGGTGGTCTACCTCCAGTCCGACCTCCCGAGGGCAACAGCAGTCCAGCCGTGACGATGACCCGCAGCGGCCGCATTGTTACCAGACCAATCCGCTTCCAGGATAACTAACATTTTTGACTCACATGCGAAGCAAAAGTGAGTCTATGTACTGAGCCGTGTCGTCCGTCCGTCCGGGCGTCCGTCCGTCCGTCCGTCCGTCCGTCCGTCCGGGCGGGCGTCCGTCCGTAAAAAACTTAAACGTTGGATTTTTCTCGGAGACTATTAAGTCTATCAACACCAAATGTGGCATGATGGTGTATGATGACAAGGCCTCAAAAAACATACATAGTGACTTGACCTTGCTTCAAGGTCAAGGTCACAGGAGCCATAAATGTGGTCTCAAAAACAGTCATTTTTCACATTTTTCCAATTTTCTCCCACGTTATTGAGAATGGCGACCTTAGCTACAAGTGGTATATAGGTCAAAGCAAGCCCTATCTTTTGATACCAGTTTGATTGACCTTGCTTCAAGGTCAAGGTCACAGGAGCTCTTCAAAGTTGGATTGTATACATATTTTGAAGTGACCTTGACCCTGAACTATGGAAGATAACTGTTTCAAACTTAATAATTATGTGGGGCACATGTTATACTTTCATCATGAGACACATTTGGTCACATATCATCAAGGTCAAGGTCACTTTGACCCTTATGAAATGTGACCAAAATGGGGTAGTGAACCACTAAAAGTGACTATATCTCATGGTAGAAAGTGCCAATAAGCACCATTGTGCTTCCTATGTCTTGAATTAAGAGCTTTGTGTTGCATGACCTTGGATGACCTTGACCTTGGGTCAAGGTCACATGTATTTTGGTATGAAAAATGTGTAAAGCATTTCTTTGTGTATGATGTCATTGGTATGTTTAGTTGTTTGACCTTGACCTTGAAGGTCACCTGAAGGTCAAGGTCATATAAAGGTCAAGGTCAAGCATGTGAGTCGTATGGGCTTTGCCCTTCTTGTTTTACATTGTTGGAATGCAGGACACATTGATCTGAACTTTTAACTTTTAAAGTGAATTTATCTCCCTTCTCGGTTATCACAGACTCTAATGAATAACTAGCCACTGGGCTGATTTTTGCAAAATCTCAAAGAGGGGAAGATGTCGTGTTATCATGTTTATCACTTGGTTTCGCCTACGAGTTTATCACTTGGTTTTGTCTACGCATTATGCGCGCATGCGCCGGGGCAATTGTCGGGCGCCATGTCGAGACCTACGACACGCGGAATTATACTGTAAGAAGAAGTAGTAAATTCTCAAAGTTGAAATATTAACAAGCCTCCAGTCTTTATTGATTGAAGAAGTACAACGCTCGGAACACAACACTTGGTAAGCTCAGTATTATCCTCTTAATATATCTCTCCTATTGCTTTCTTAAATTAAAATTAGATCAAATAAGGCAATTTTCGTCGTCTATATAAACATGTCAAGAAATGATTCAGCATTTTTAGCTAACATCGTGTTCAGTACATTTCAAAATGGAAATGGTATGGGTAATGATAAATTGAAGAAGCGTTTAACATATAATATTTCAGGTGCCACTGTATATACACAAATTTGTCTCACCTAACTATACCGTAATAGCAGGAATTTTGTAAAAAGCTCAATTCAGTCTTTTTTACCATGCAAAATCAAAACTTAACTATAGCGACAACAACTACACGAACTAATAATACAGACGTTATTTTGAAACACCTGCTAAATTGTCCTAAATTAGATATTTTCCACACGCAAAAACTATAATTTTTAGGTTAATGCATCCAATTGATATCCCAGTGACTCACACATGCAAGCTATTTTTTTCAAAATATAAATTCATCCCGCTGGCCAGTATGGCTAGCACTGAGGTGCATTCGGGACTTTGACTCCCCAAAAACATGGCTACCGATGTGGAGTCTTAAAGAACACGACGCGGCATCGTTTCATCGCGAGAGTGTCAGGAAGAGAACCGGAACACTCAGTCGGAAACTTGTCCTCTGAAAGCCGTCTGTCGCGTCAGTTCTATGAAAGTTTATTGATCCCCAGGTTGCAATGAGGCTTGTTATTCCGAATATAGGAACCGTTGCATACACTATGCACACTGTTGCCGAGTCGCGCTGGTTCAGTGCGATTCGCACATGCGGGAGGAATGCATGCGCGGAGAAAGAGACGCCCTGACCACAACAAGCCTCAGTCATGCCAGCCAGCCTTCCCACACACTCTCAGTCCATAAGACTATGCTAGTGTGCACTCACAGCCTTCCCACACACTCTCAGTCCATAAGACTATGCGTGTGCACTCACAGCCTTCCCACACACTCTCATTCCATAAGACTATGCTAGTGTGCACTCACAGCCTTCCCACACACTCTCAGTCCATAAGACTATGCTAGTGCACTCACAGCCTTCCCACACACTCTCAGTCCATAAGACTATGCTAGTGTGCACTCACAGCCTTCCCACACACTCTCAGTCCTTAAGACTATGCTAGTGCACTCACAGCCTTCCCAGACACTCTCAGTCCATAAGACTATGCTAGTGCACTCACAGCCTTCCCACACACTCTCAGTCCATAAGACTATGCTAGTGCACTCACAGCCTTCCCACACACTCTCAGTCCATAAGACTATGCTAGTGTGCACTCACAGCCTTCCCACACACTCTCAGTCCATAAGACTATGCTAGTGCACTCACAGCCTTCCCACACACTCTCAGTCCATAAGACTATGCTAGCGTGCACTCACAGCCTTCCCACACACTCTCATTCCATAAGACTATGCTAGTGCACTCACAGCCTTCCCACACACTCTCAGTCCATAAGACTATGCTAGTGCACTCACAGCCTTCCCACACACTCTCAGTCCATAAGACTATGCTAGTGCACTCACAGCCTTCGCACACACTCTCAGTCCACAAGACTGTGCTAGTGCACTCACAGCCTTCCCACACACTCTCAGTCCATAAGACTACGCTAGTGCACTCACAGCCTTCCCACACACTCTCAGTCCATAAGACTAAGCTAGTGCACTCACAGCATTCCCACACACTCTCAGTCCATAAGACTATGCTAGTGCACTCACAGCCTTCCCGCACACTCTCAGTCCATAAGACTATGCTAGTGCACTCACAGCCTTCCCACACACTCTCAGTCCATAAGACTATGCTAGTGCACTCACAGCCTTCCCACACACTCTCAGTCCATAAGACTATGCTGGTGCACTCACAGCCTTCCCACACACTCTCAGTCCATAAGACTATGCTAGTGCACTAACAGCCTTCCCACACACTCTCAGTCCATAAGACTATGCTAGTGCACTCACAGCCTTCCCACACACTCTCAGTCCATAAGACTATGCTAGTGCACTAACAGCCTTTCCACACACTCTCATTCCATAAGACTATGCTAGTGCACTAACAGCCTTCCCACACACTCTCAGTCCATAAGACTATGCTAGTGCACTCACAGCCTTCCCACACACTCTCAGTCCATAAGACTATGCTGGTGCACTCACAGCCTTCCCACACACTCTCATTCCATAAGACTATGCTAGTGCACTCACAGCCTTCCCACACACTCTCAGTCCATAAGACCATGCTAGTGCACTCACAGCCTTCCCACACACTTTCAGTCCATAAGACTATGCTAGTGCACTCACAGCCTTCCCACACACTCTCAGTCCATAAGACTATGCTAGTGCACTCACAGCCTTCCCACACACTCTCAGTCCATAAGACTATACTAGTGCACTCACAGCCTTCCCACACACTCTCAGTCCATAAGACTATGCTAGTGCACTCACAGCCTTCCCACACACTCTCAGTCCATAAGACTATGCTAGTGTGCACTCACAGCCTTCGCACACACTCTCATTCCATAAGACTATGCTGGTGCACTCACAGCCTTCCCACACACTCTCAGTCCATAAGACTATGCTAGTGCACTCACAGCCTTCCCACACACTCTCAGTCCATAAGACTATGCTAGTGCACTCACAGCCTTCCCACGCACTCTCATTCCATAAGACTATGCTAGTGCACTCACAGCCTTCCCACATACTCTCAGTCCATAAGACTATGCTAGTGCACTCACAGCCTTCCCACACACTTTCAGTCCATAAGACTACGCTAGTGCACTACCATCCTTCCCACACACTTTCAGTCCATAAGACTATGCTAGTGCACTCACAGCCTTCCCACACACTCTCAGTCCATAAGACTATGCTAGTGCACTCACAGCCATCCCACACACTCTCATTCCATAAGACTATGCTGGTGCACTCACAGCCTTCCCACACACTCTCAGTCCATAAGACTATGCTAGAGCACTCACAGCCTTCCCGCACACTCTCAGTCCATAAGACTATGCTGGTGCACTCACAGCCTTCCCACACACTTTCAGTCCATAAGACTATGCTGGTGTGCACTCACAGCCTTCCCACACACTTTCAGTCCATAAGACTATGCTAGTGTGCACTCACAGCCTTCCCACACACTTTCAGTCCATAAGACTATGCTAGTGTGCACTCACATCCTTCCCACACACTCTCAGTCCATAAGACTATGCTAGTGCACTCACAGCCTTCCCACACACTCTCAGTCCATAAGAATATAGCTGGTGCACTCACAGCCTTCCCACACACTTTCAGTCCATACGACTATGCTAGTGTGCACTCACAGCCTTCCCACACACTCTCAGTCCATAAGACTAAGCTAGTGCACTCATAGCCTTCCCACACACTCTCAGTCCATAAGACTATGCTGGTGCACTCACAGCCTTCCCACACACTCCAATTCCATAAGACTATGCTAGTGCACTCACAGCCTTCCCACACACTCTCAGTCCATAAGACTATGCTAGTGTGCACTCACAGCCTTCCCACACACTCTCAGTTCATAAGACTATGCTAGTGCACTCACAGCCTTCCCACACACTTTCAGTCCATAAGACTATGCTAGTGTGCACTCACAGCCTTCCCACACACTCTCATTCCCTAAGACTATGCTAGTGCACTCACAACCTTCCCACACAAAATCATTCCATAAGACTATGCTAGTGCACTCACAGCCTTCCCACACATTCTCAGTCCATAAGAATATGCTGATGCACTCACAGCCTTCCCACACACTCTCAGTTCATAAGACTATGCTAGTGTGCACTCACAGCCTTCCCACACACTCTCAGTCCATAAGACTATGCTAGTGCACTCACAGCCTTCCCACACACTCTCATTCCATAAGACTATGCTAGTGCACTCACAGCCTTCCCACACACTCTCATTCCATAAGACTATGCTAGTGCACTCACAGCCTTCCCACACACTCTCAGTCCATAAGACTATGCTAGTGCACTCACAGCCTTCCCACACACTCTCAGTCCATAAGACTGTGCTAGTGCACTCACAGCCTTCCCACACACTCTCAGTTCATAAGACTATGCTAGTGCACTCACAGCCTTCCCACACAATATCATTCCATAAGACTATGCTAGTGTGCACTCACAGCCTTCCCACACACTCTCAGTCCATAAGACTATGCTAGTGCACTCACAGCCTTCCCACACACTCTCATTCCATAAGACTATGCTAGTGTGCACTCACAGCCTTCCCACACACTCTCAGTCCATAAGACTATGCTAGTGCACTCACAGCCTTCCCACGTACTCTCATTCCATAAGACTATGCTAGTGCACTCACAGCCTTCCCACACAATATCATTCCATAAGACTATGCTAGTGTGCACTCACAGCCTACCCACACACTCTCAGTCCATAAGACTATGCTAGTGCACTCACAGCCTTCCCACACACTCTCATTCCATAAGACTATGCTAGTGTGCACTCACAGCCTTCCCACACACTCTCAGTCCATAAGACTATGCTAGTGCACTCACAGCCTTCCCACGTACTCTCATTCCATAAGACTATGCTAGTGCACTCACAGCCTTCCCACACACTCTCATTCCATAAGACTATGCTAGTGTGCACTCACAGCCTTCCCACACACTCTCAGTCCATAAGACTATGCTAGTGCACTCACAGCCTTCCCACACACTCTCATTCCATAAGACTATGCTAGTGCACTCACAGCCTTCCCACGTACTCTCAGTCCATAAGACTATGCGTGTGCACTCACAGCCTTCCCACACACTCTCATTCCATAAGACTATGCTAGTGCACTCACAGCCTTCCCACACACTTTCAGTCCATAAGACTATGCTAGTGCACTCACAGCCTTCCCACACACTTTCAGTCCATAAGACTATGCTAGTGCACTCACAGCCTTCCCACACACTCTCAGTCCATAAGACTATGCTAGTGCACTCACAGCCATCCCACACACTCTCATTCCATAAGACTATGCTGGTGCACTCACAGCCTTCCCACACACTCTCAGTCCATAAGACTATGCTAGAGCACTCACAGCCTTCCCGCACACTCTCAGTCCATAAGACTATGCTGGTGCACTCACAGCCTTCCCACACACTTTCAGTCCATAAGACTATGCTGGTGTGCACTCACAGCCTTCCCACACACTTTCAGTCCATAAGACTATGCTAGTGTGCACTCACAGCCTTCCCACACACTTTCAGTCCATAAGACTATGCTAGTGTGCACTCACATCCTTCCCACACACTCTCAGTCCATAAGACTATGCTAGTGCACTCACAGCCTTCCCACACACTCTCAGTCCATAAGAATATGCTGGTGCACTCACAGCCTTCCCACACACTTTCAGTCCATACGACTATGCTAGTGTGCACTCACAGCCTTCCCACACACTCTCAGTCCATAAGACTAAGCTAGTGCACTCATAGCCTTCCCACACACTCTCAGTCCATAAGACTATGCTGGTGCACTCACAGCCTTCCCACACACTCCAATTCCATAAGACTATGCTAGTGCACTCACAGCCTTCCCACACACTCTCAGTCCATAAGACTATGCTAGTGTGCACTCACAGCCTTCCCACACACTCTCAGTTCATAAGACTATGCTAGTGCACTCACAGCCTTCCCACACACTTTCAGTCCATAAGACTATGCTAGTGTGCACTCACAGCCTTCCCACACACTCTCATTCCCTAAGACTATGCTAGTGCACTCACAACCTTCCCACACAAAATCATTCCATAAGACTATGCTAGTGCACTCACAGCCTTCCCACACATTCTCAGTCCATAAGAATATGCTGATGCACTCACAGCCTTCCCACACACTCTCAGTTCATAAGACTATGCTAGTGTGCACTCACAGCCTTCCCACACACTCTCAGTCCATAAGACTATGCTAGTGCACTCACAGCCTTCCCACACACTCTCATTCCATAAGACTATGCTAGTGCACTCACAGCCTTCCCACACACTCTCATTCCATAAGACTATGCTAGTGCACTCACAGCCTTCCCACACACTCTCAGTCCATAAGACTATGCTAGTGCACTCACAGCCTTCCCACACACTCTCAGTCCATAAGACTATGCTAGTGCACTCACAGCCTTCCCACACACTCTCAGTTCATAAGACTATGCTAGTGCACTCACAGCCTTCCCACACAATATCATTCCATAAGACTATGCTAGTGTGCACTCACAGCCTTCCCACACACTCTCAGTCCATAAGACTATGCTAGTGCACTCACAGCCTTCCCACACACTCTCATTCCATAAGACTATGCTAGTGTGCACTCACAGCCTTCCCACACACTCTCAGTCCATAAGACTATGCTAGTGCACTCACAGCCTTCCCACGTACTCTCATTCCATAAGACTATGCTAGTGCACTCACAGCCTTCCCACACAATATCATTCCATAAGACTATGCTAGTGTGCACTCACAGCCTACCCACACACTCTCAGTCCATAAGACTATGCTAGTGCACTCACAGCCTTCCCACACACTCTCATTCCATAAGACTATGCTAGTGTGCACTCACAGCCTTCCCACACACTCTCAGTCCATAAGACTATGCTAGTGCACTCACAGCCTTCCCACGTACTCTCATTCCATAAGACTATGCTAGTGCACTCACAGCCTTCCCACACACTCTCATTCCATAAGACTATGCTAGTGTGCACTCACAGCCTTCCCACACACTCTCAGTCCATAAGACTATGCTAGTGCACTCACAGCCTTCCCACACACTCTCAGTCCATAAGACTATGCTAGTGCACTCACAGCCTTCCCACACACTCTCAGTCCATAAGACTATGCGTGTGCACTCACAGCCTTCCCACACACTCTCATTCCATAAGACTATGCTAGTGCACTCACAGCCTTCCCACACACTCTCAGTCCATAAGACTATGCTAGTGCACTCACAGCCTTCCCACACACTTTCAGTCCATAAGACTATGCTAGTGCACTCACAGCCTTCCCACACACTCTCAGTTCATAAGACTATGCTAGTGCACTCACAGCCACCCCACGCACTCTCATTCCATAAGACTATGCTAGTGTGCACTCGCAGCCTTCCCACACACTTTCAGTCCATAAGACTATGCTAGTGTGCACTCACAGCCTTCCCACACACTCTCATTCCATAAGACTATGCTAGTGCACTCACAGCCTTCCCACACACTCTCATTCCATAAGACTATGCTAGTGCACTCACAGCCTTCCCACACACTCTCAGTCCATAAGACTATGCTAGTGCACTCCCATCCTTCTCACACACTCTCAGTTCATAAGACTATGCTGATGCACTCACAGCCTTCCCACACACTCTCAGTTCATAAGACTATGCTAGTGCACTCACAACCTTCCCACACAATATCATTCCATAAGACTATGCTAGTGTGCACTCACAGCCTTCCCACACACTCTCAGTCCATAAGACTATGCTAGTGCACTCACAGCCTTCCCACACACTCACATTCCATAAGACTATGCTAGTGCACTCACAACCTTCCCACACAATATCATTCCATAAGACTATGCTAGTGTGCACTCACAGCCTTCCCACACACTCTCAGTCCATAAGACTATGCTAGTGCACTCACAGCCTTCCCACACACTCTCAGTCCATAAGACTATGCTAGTGCACTCACAGCCTTCCCACACACTCTCATTCCATAAGACTATGCTAGTGCACTCACAGCCTTCCCACACACTCTCAGTCCATAAGACTATGCTAGTGCACTCACAGCCTTCCCACACACTCTCAGTCCATAAGACTATGCTAGTGCACTCACAGCCTTCCCACACACTCTCAGTCCATAAGACTATGCTAGTGTGCACTCACAGCCTTCCCACACAATATCATTCCGTAAAACTATGCTAGTGCACTCAGAGCCTTCCCACACACTCTCAGTCCATAAGACTATGCTAGTGCACTCACAGCCTTCCCACACACTCTCAGTCCATAAGACTATGCTAGTGCACTCACAGCCTTCCCACACACTCTCAGTCCATAAGACTATGCTAGTGCACTCACAGCCTTCCCACACACTCTCATTCCATAAGACTATGCTGGTGCACTCACAGCCTTCCCACACACTCTCAGTCCATAAGACTATGCTAGTGCACTACCATCCTTCCCACACACTCTCAGTCCATAAGACTATGCTAGTGCACTCACAGCCTTCCCACACACTCTCAGTCCATAAGACTATGCTAGTGCACTCACAGCCTTCCCACACACTCTCAGTCCATAAGACTATGCTAGTGCACTCACAGCCTTCCCACACACTCTCATTCCATAAGACTATGCTGGTGCACTCACAGCCTTCCCACACACTCTCAGTCCATAAGACTATGCTAGTGCACTACCATCCTTCTCACACACTCTCGTTCCATAAGACTATGCTGGTGCACTCACAGCCTTCCCACACACTCTCAGTCCATAAGACTATGCTAGTGCACTACCATCCTTCTCACACACTCTCGTTCCATAAGACTATGCTGATGCACTCACATTGATAAGTGTAGGCTTGGCTTTGCGAACTGCACAGAGGTTGTTGTAATTGTCATACAGGAAGTCGTTCTGCCCTTACCCATTGATGGTCATGTGACTTGAGGGAGGCAACTCCAACAGTCATTAGAGTTCCTATCACAATAATTCAAATTAATGCCGATAGTGAATATTTTAAGGTCGGTATTCATCTAGAGTATGCGTCACCTGGCACTGAAAAGAAGTACTCACGTTCGAAATCCAAGCTGACGACAGATCACAGTCGCATCTTTCGTGTCCCAGTTAGACGAATATATTGTGCCCCAGCGGCCATGGCGGTTCACCTCCACCCTGCCCTCCAGGCCGCTCGCTCCGCCAACCAGCCGGACAGGGACAGGATGGGGAGACCAGGCTGGAAAAAAGATGATCGCGGTGAAACTGGGACCGTATTTTTGACAAACTATCTGTAAGGAGAATAATAATAATAATAATAATAATAATAATAATAATAATAATAATAATATAGTTTATTTCTCCGCACATACCTTCCCTTGACAGGCAAGCTCATGGCGTTTACAATTTAAAAAAAAATCAACACTCATACAACCACTCACCATTACATTCCTACAGAAAAAACTCACACATTATACATATAAACAAAGGATAAAAATCTAAGATCCAGTAGAAAAGACTGTACAATGTACATAGTACTAGTATGCTAGGCCAAGTAAGGTGAAGCTGCTTAGCGGGAAAAGGCGGATCGGAAGAGGTGGGTCTTTAAAGCACTTTTGAACTGCGGCAGAGTGTCAGAATAACGGATTGAGAGAGGCAGACTATTCCAGGTTACAGGTCCAACACAGGAGAAGGCGCGCTGTCCTTGAGTTTCCTTGTTACGGCGGGGGACCTTAAGCATTCTAGAGTCTGCAGCTAAGCGTAGAGATCTGGAGAGCGTGTAGACTGTAAGAATTTTTGTAAGAGCGTGTGGTGCGGTGTTGTTGATGGCCTTGAAGCACAAAGTAGCAAGTTTATAATCAATCCTATGAGAGATGGGGGGCCAGTGAAGTGTATATAGGATGGAGAGACATGGATACGCTTGGGACATCGAAAGACTAGCATAGTAGCACAATTCTGAACTTTTTGGAGTTTGTTAAGCAGAGTGTCAGGGATGCCAGCAAGAAGAGAGTTTCCGTAGTCGAGACGAGACAGAACAAGTGATATAATGAGCGTTTTGGTGGCCTGCTGAGAAAGATAATGACGGATGGTAATAATCTTCCTTAACTCATAATATGCTAACTGACAGACTTTGTTTACATGAGCTCTCATTGACAGATCATCGTCAAACATGACGCCATATTTCTAACAGACGGAGACAAGACAATATCACTGTGACCAATGGTTAGTTTGAGGGCCTGATCCAAGTCGCCGCCGCCGCCCACCAGGAGCGTTTCAGTTTTTGAGTCATTGAGTTGGAGTTTGTTCCGGGTCATCTACTGTTTCACATCAGAGATACAGTGTTCGCTGGTAGAAAGAAGAGAGTGGATTTGACTGGGATGGGAGGAGTTGTAGAGCTGGGTATCATCAGGAAATTCACTGTGAGAGACTGAATGGCTATCAATTACATTGGAAAGTGGTTGGGTGTACAGTAGAGACAGCAGATGACCCAGAACAGAGCCCTGAGGGACCCCGTACTTGAGAGGTGTAGGATCGGAAGCAAAACCCGAGATCGAAACAGTCTGTCTACGTTCTGAGAGATATGAATGCAGGAAGGAGAGTGCTAAGTTTTCAATGCCAAAAATGTTTCTAAGACGGGTGAGAAGAATTCCATGGTCTATTGTGTCGAACGCGGCACTGAAGTCTAACAGAGTAAGAAGAGAAACTTTGGAATAATCAGAAGCAACGAGAAGATCGTTTAGAACACGGAGCAGAGCTGTTTCGGTGGAATGATGAGCACGGTACTCGGATTGAAAACGGGCCACGTCAAAACAATTTATCACTGTGATGAACAAGAAGGTGTCCTTGACCTAATAAATATAACCTATTTTGTAATAGAAATTGTAAAACAGGCGCATTATTTTTTTACAACAAGAAAACAAAATTCCTACAACCGAATTCCACATTTTCAAGTATAAGGGTCAAACATATATTCATCGCAAAAAAACAACAACAAAAAACAACAACAACATCAAACGCCCTTTCCTCCCTGAATTAGCAAGAGCAAAAAGTTATTTTTCTTTAAAACATTATTTTAAACAAGTTTCTATATGAATTGAGTGAGTGTGTATTTGCACAAGCGTTTACTCATTCACTAAGACAATATTAGAGGAACTAGCTGATTTCAGAGCAGGGCGGAGCACTATGGAACAAATCTTTAACTGCAGGTTCCTCATCGAAAAACCTGTCTGACACCAAAAGGAAATGTTTTAAAATTTCCTTGACTTTCAGAAGGTGTGTGATAGAGGAGGGCACAATGACCTCTGGCAGCTTCTCGGAAGCTCCAGTGTCGAAGAAGGGCTCCTTCAAGTCACACATTGTATCTACGAACAATCCGGCAGCAACGTGCTCCTGAGCAAACACTTGGGGTTGTTCTTCCCAACGACTGTTGGACCAAGGTGCCTGATCTTTTTCGTACTTTCCAAGCTTTTCTGGAGACAATCTTGTAAATAACCCTGTACAATCACCACACATCTACCTCCACTGGTGGTAGACCTGTCTGTAATCTTCGTTTCGCAGGAGATATTGATTACTGGGGCAACGAGGACGAGCTCAAGGATCTCACCAATAAACTATTTACAAGAGTCAGTACATAATTATGGCAAGGAAGTCAGCTCAGACAAATCCAACGTCATGGAGAACAGCGGAGTTAGATCGGTGCCCATCTGACCGTGAATGCTGAGTCACTGGAAAAGGTTTCCAGCTTGAAAAATTATGGAGGATTTTGTTGTTGTTGTTGTTGTTTACTCGATGAGGATATATACACTGGCCACGGAAAATTGCAGCTTACATGCCCTTTGAACAGCAGTGTCCAGGTTAGATAAAGTGTCGATCCATGTAGCGGTAAACATCTAAGAGGGAAATACAGCCTGAGAGACACACAAAGCGAAGCTAACTGTACTCACTGCAGTTGCACATTACACCAGCATCCTGGCTGTGCGGGCATGTTGAGCCAAACCCTTGGTGAACACACTGTCCCAGGTTAGTCTCTGATCCACTGCACTCAAGATTGGACAACAGCACTTCTCCAGTGCCTCCCCCAAAGAAGGCTCCAGAGAGAGCATAGTGCAAACCACTGTGGAAGAAATTTATGTTTAAGTCACTGCACATGCTCGCAGATCATTAGCAGCATTCACTGATAAAGTTGTTGCCCCATTGTCCCTGATAATACCATCATTGAAAAATATCCTTGGACATGAGCATATTTACCCATGAAGATAATTTAAAATAAACTCAATAGATATTGCTTGGTGGCACAATCTCTATGATTTTATGTTGCTATCTGATTTGTTGACAAACAGGATTGTGTGTGCCCCCATGATATGAAGACAGATGAAACTGTGATGAACTAAACACAGCACTCATAAGAGTGAACGTTCCTACTTCATATCTGATGCATGGCTTGATTGATCATTTCTCGAAATGTTAAGAAATGGCGATACAGACTTAAGCCTTACTAAATCAAAGGGAAACATGTTCCTCCGTGTACATATATATGTATCATATATATCTTCATACCTACCTAACTACCTACCCCTACCTACCTACCTACCTACCTGCCTTCCTACCTACCTACCTACATACCTACCTATCCCTACATACCTACCAACCTGTCTGTCTGTCTGTCTGTATGTCTGTCTGTCTGTCCATATAAGTCTTTATTTATATCTATCTATCTATCCATCTATCTATCCATCTATCTATCCATCTATCTATCCATCTATCTATCCATCTATCTATCTGTTTGTCTATCTGTCACACTGTCTGTCTGTCACACTTACTGTCTGTCACTCTGCCTGTCTGTCACTCTGTCTGTCTGTCTGTCTATCTTTATATACACGTATGTTTAGGCATACGTAAAACCTCGCTCATTTTTATGTGTCTTGCGATAAATATATGCACCTTTATGCTGCAACACGTGACTTTGTCAATATATCTGAGATAGTGGATGATTTTAATGAGAGATGAATACTTTTCTAGTGTGCATTTCGGCCAAAAATGGACTTCTGCCTCAATTCGTCTTGAAAAGTTGTATTTGGCGTCTGCCAGTTCCTCTCGCGACGTATTGCACGTGCTGCATGTTCAGAGGCCCTTCTTTGTGCAGCGAGAGACATGAATCACACACGAGGACACGTGATCTTCCCAGAAACAGAGAGTTTCGGTAAGTCTTGTCCTGTAAGAGAAGTACACTAAGAAAAATGTTTCAGGGGTGCTAGTCTGGGCGGTTGTGAATCATGACGTCACCTTGTGTAGCCCAGAAGTCTGCAGACGACGGTGGCGTCCGTGCTGTCGAATCCCAATCACAGACTGTTCCCCAGGTTCCATTGGTGGACACCTCCAGGCGTCCCTCGTTGGGGGAGTCTCCTCCCACCAGACGGACACTCACGCTTGGCAGGTCTGAAAGGTCCGAAACTCAACACTATTTTCCTCCTAATCTCATTGATTTGGACTTTTCTGACTCCGATTATCAACCATTCCACTCCTTGAGGTGCTGCCATCATGCATTTGTCACAGTAGAGGTGCAGTGTGTGTGTGTGTGTGTGTGTGTGAGAGAGAGAGAGAGAGAGAAAGATAGATATATAGAGAGATAGAGAGAGATAGAGAGAGATAGAGAGATATACAGAAAGAGAGAGATAGAGAGAGAGATAGAGAGACATAGAGAGAGATAGAGAGATAGAGAGAGATAGAGAGAGATAGAGAGAGATAGAGAGAGATAGAGAGATAGCGAGAGATAGAGAGAGATAGAGAGAGAAAGAGATATATATAGAGAGAGAGAAAGAGAGAGATAGAGAGATAGAGATAGATAGAGAGATAGAGAGAGAGAAAGAGAGAGATAGAGATAAAGATAGAGAGAGATAGAGAGAGATAGAGAAAGAAAGAGAGAGATAGAGATATATATATAGAGAGAGAGAAAGAGAGAGATAGAGAGATAGAGATAGATAGAGAGAGAGAAAGAGAGAGATAGAGATAAAGATAGAGAAAGATAGAGAGATAGATATAAAGAGATAGAGATATATAGATAGAGAGATAGAGATAGAGAACGAAAACTGTATTCGTTATGCTACCGGCCGATAACGAAGAAGATTGAATGGAGTTTTCACACAAGGCAGTCCATGTCCACGTTCGCTATCGCTGTACTTCTGCGTTTAAGAGCATAGTGAATGTACAAGGAAAGCGATAGAAACTATGTTCACACGTATCATTTAAATACGAGTAAAGGTAACAATATTTCTAGGAACATTGTTTGTAAGCAGGCATTTGGTACATAGATCATTATTAACAGGACAATGTAATGTAACAGGGATTGTGTCTTATCTTCGTCGTCCGCAACACACATGAGGCTCAACCAATATATTCCATTTGTGAATAACGTAATTTGTGTGCTTTAATTTAAGTAATTCCAAACCTAAAACTAGTCAGTGCTTCACGTAAGCTTTTCTTCTCAACTATGTTCAGGTACAGTTCAACATATCTTACCCCTATGAGCTGACGACATACACTGAAACAATTCCTTGACATTAATTCTTCCCATTCAATATCAAAGCAATCTCTCAGTCTCTGGTGTAACTAACCAAAAAGGTGTTCTTTCATCTATGCTATGTTGATCCGTTCATTCATTGCTATATCCAAAAGCACAAAAGAAGGTTCTGAATATATTGGTCCAGTTATTTGTACCTTATCCCTTGCTAAGCATCATGTCATAAGCCATACGTGGGTATCAATGGAAGGACATTGTAAGAACTTTCGACCAATTCCTGACAGCTCTTACAGCAACAGTTATTCGCAGTGGATATCGACCTAGTTCACCATAAATAAATGCATTAGGTGTTCTGTTGGCAACATTGAGGATTTTCGTCGTTGTGTACATATGGGCAGATTCAACAGCTTTACAGTCCTCCACTCCCCACACCTCTGAACCATATAGCAAGAATGAGAGAGAGAGAGAGAGAAAGAGAAAGAGAGAGAGAGAGAGAGAGAGAGAGAGAGAGAAGGAGAGAGAGAACGAACGAACAAACGAACGAAATTTTTTATTTGTTCGGGCCACCGGCCCATTACAAATGTTTACCGTACCAAAATCTCAAATAACGAAACAGGTGAGGGTGGGCGTGGGGAAATCAAGACTTCAATAAGTCTTGTTAACCGGGACGCGTGAAGAGAAAAGTCGCTGTTCTTCAAGTCCATAAGGCCCTACTACGTCTTGGAGCGCCAGTTCTGCTGCCGACGACGTGGTGGATTGGCATGGGTCGCAGCTTCCCCTCGCTTGGCTGGCAGAGTGGCTGCACTCACACTGCTGTGCTGCACATGGGTTGAGACACATGCAGTCGAAGGTATTGCCGGCTGCGACGAAACGCTTCTAGTGGTGAGAGTTTCAATACATGCGTCATTTGCCTCAGAGCCAGCACATTCTACCGCCCTTGCCTCCTCTTCTTCACGCCGCCACCTGTCTCGGGATGGCTGGAGAATTTGATCAATCATCTGCTGCACGTAATCAGAGTGTTCAGACTTCTCTGGAGCTGCTTCCCCACTAACCGCCGACGAGACTGTGCATATCTCGTCGAAATCTGTTGTGTCGACCGTTGGCCGACTCACAGGGCTTACACACTTGTCTGCAGGCTTTTCACGTGCGCTCAGTGGTGTCGCGGAGTATCGTGCAGCGGGCATGGTGGACGCAGGAAATGAGGCCAAATCACATTGAATCGAATCGGAGCAAGCAGTTGAAGGATAAAAATTCGATGAAGCTTGCTCACCAGTGTTGTCAAAGTTGGTGCCTCTGTCCCTGTTGCGTCTCTGCTGGTCTCTGCGCAGTTGGGCAGGGGGTTTTCTTCTCCAGCTGTTTGTCGCACCATTGAAGGAAGCGGGCTGGCCGGCCTGGGACTTGAATCGCAACACCACGACAGTAGCATCCCGTTCTCCAAAAACTCTAAACGAGGACATGGTCTCGGTGTCTAGAAGAGTGGATAGCATAACCTCCAATGCAGCTGGAAGACCAGTTACAGGCATGTTTCTACCACTCTTTCACCTATACCGGCGGAAATTCAGGAGAGCGACGTAAACACGTTCTGCTGCCGTGGTGAGCGCGCCGGAAGTGAGAGGGAGAGAGAGAGAGAGAGAGAGAGAGAGAGAGAGAGGGGGAGAGAGGGAGAGAGTGAGAGAGAGTGACAGAGAGAGAGTGACAGTGAGAGACTGACAGAGAGTGACATAGAGAGACATACAGATAGAGAGACAGAGAGAGAGAAAGAGAGAGAGAGAGAGAAAGAAACAAAGAGAGAAAGAGACAGCGAGACATACAGAGAGAGGCAGAGAGAGATAAATAGGGGACACATAGAGAGAGACAAATAGGGAGTTGAGGGATAGACACACAAAGAAACAAGGAGAGGGCTACAGAAAGACACACACACACAAACGCACACACACACACACACACACACACACACACACACACACACACACACACACACACACACACACACACACATATATATATATATATATATATATATATATATATATATATATATATATATATATATATGCTCACGGACATAAGAATCGCGAAACGTTCGTGTGCTTTTTTAATATCTTAAATACAATCTTGAGATATTTTGCGTACAGTGCCTATGCATTTGCACTCTTAACTACCGAACAACGTGCACATTTCGAGCACAGCGTTCTGTTTATAGTGGCAAAGGACGGTCAAATGCAGCATGGTGATCGCCTCATGGGAGGCACTTACAAGTTGCGCAGCAAAATTTGCTTGTTGTAGCAGTATTCAGGGGTTGTACCTCAATAATAATCAGGCCGGAAAATTTTCTCTTTCCTTTTCATCAGTCCTCAGCAGCGATGCCAAGACTTAGCGCAGAAGAACTCAACCGAGCGCTCGGCCATTTGGAGGCTGGTGTTCCTCACAAAAAAGTCGCAAACCTATTCAATGTTCACCTCTCGACTATCTACCGTCTAGAGCACCGTTTCCAGGCGACTGACCCGGTTGCTGATGGACCACTGTCAGGCAGGCCTCGAGCTACGACCCCTCGGCAAGACCGATACATTTTAAGAAGCCATCGGCAAGAAAAGTTCCTGAAGGCAACTACCACATCAACAAACTTGCCAGGCAATGCCCAACGTCGAGTCAGCGCCAGGACAGTGCGCCGTCGCCTCAAGGAGAACGGGCTACGAAACCGTCGTCCAGCTCCAGGAAAAGCGCTGACAAACAAATCCTGCATGAGGGTTACACACACACACACACACACACACACACACATATATATATATATATATATATATATATATATATATATATATATATATATATATATATATATATATATATATATCAAGGAGTACTCTATCATAGGAGATGCACCACAGATTTCCAGCCTCTGCTAGCAAAGGCCTGTCTTATCACTGGTACTACTTGTCTCGCGACGACTGACCTGCGGATGAATCTTTGCTTAGTTGAAATCAGTATTTTCGATATTGATATGAAGTTTAAAGACCATTGATTAAAACATGATTTTGA
>JAWQFJ010016434.1:0-27340 GCA_034096865.1 Theodoxus fluviatilis | reverse complement strand
CTATAAGGACAGACTTACTGGTGTTACTGATGATAAGTCTGCAATCGCGAGAGACATTAAGAGCATTGTTACACCAGAAGCAGCACCTCTACTTTCTGACACTCTGCGTCTCGTTGCTGTGCCGAGTGTGATGGGAAATGCACAGGCGTGGGAAACTTGCACTTGTTTGAAAATCACCCCTGCAAACAAGCACAATGAAACATTTTGCTCAGAGAAAGTGAGAAACACGGCCAAGACCGGACAGACCTCGGGAGTGCTGGGAAGGTCTTGTCCTCTCCTGTCCAGGCTCGGCCTCCGTGGACGTTCACAGGACCACAGGCTGCCAGGGCTTTGGGGAGCAGGGCCTTAAATGACCTTTCCAGAAGCTTCCACGCCTTGGGCAGACATTGTGGACTGTCAGATGATTCGCTGATCCTTTCACTTCATACCACTCACTGCGCAGATCTCATACTTGCATGTCTTGGTGGAGGGAAGAGCTGTGCACTCCTTTCGTTTTTAATCTCCAACTTGAATGCAGAAAACCGTACTTCTCGGTGGCATGATCGTGTTTCCTTTTTCATTGCATAAGGGCTTATCCGTTAGAACGCATGTATGGGCATGCACGCTTGTGACACAGTTGAGGACCTGCGCGACCTCCTGCGAGCTGGGGGTAAGAATGGACCCACTGGGTCTCCCTACACGTTTTGTAAGAGGGATATATCTAGGGGAATCCCCTCTTGCATGAGCACACGGTCATCCCCTCAGTCTCTACTCACTTGTCGAAACCATGTCTTCTGACAGGCGGAGATGGGCGATCATACTTTGGGGTTGGACGATGTGCGAGGCGCAGTGCCGTGGTTCTATCCCTGGGATTTGAAATGTCTGGGTTTATTTAAATATTTTGACAATGGTATACTGGCTGCAACCCTGTTTCGTAAATATGTCCATGTGTGTAATTCTGTCTGTGCGTGAATGATACTTGGTGTACATTTTCGATGCACCTACCCTTTAGCATGACTGCATTAGCTTTGGTTCAACGTCTACGACGCGCCAAAACAAACACAAAAAGTATTGACAGGAACGTTCCTTGCCTCCCAACTTGTCTATGGTATATACCCGTTCTTGGCAGCCCACCCCGCAGTGCTCTCCCCTCTTGCATGAATACACTGTCAGTCCCTCAGCCTCTACTTGCCTGTTTAAACCATGTGCGAGTTTGTAAGACGCAGAATCTCGAGAGAATCTCGAGGGCTAGACGTTGCCTACGTTACTCGCTTATAAGCCAAAGGTGCGTCTCACTCGCCCTCGACTAGCCACCGAGGCGAGCCACTTGCCTAACAAACGCGCCTCATGTCATTTGACAGGCGGAGAAAGGCGAGCATGCTTTGGGATCGGACAATGTGCGAGGCGCAGTTCCGTGGTTCTATCCCCAGGTCAGGAAGAGTCTGCGTTTATTTAAATATCGGGACTTGACTCGCTCTTACTATAACAGGTCAAGTTATTTTAATGATCAGTTGCCTTACATAACCTACAAAGGCCGATAGGCCTTGAAACTCAATTAATTAACTATTGCTTAATTAAAATAATCAATCAATTAATCAATTAATACATTCATTCATTCATTTATTCATGCGTCTGCGGCGTGCATACACTGTAGAGTTAAGGGCTTGTGGTTAACGCCTTGTGTGGATTTGAATGAAACTAGTCTACTCGAGTTTTGTCGAAGAATAGCGTGCAGCCATCTTGTTTCATCGTGCCGATTCTACAGACTGGTCTGCGAGGCTGCAAGCCCGGAATGAGGACGCGGCTCATGAATATTAATGAAGACGCTCGCAAGCTAACACTACATCTCCCTTTCTTTACTTTGATGGACACTGCAGCAGTTTAAAGTTAACTGATCTCAGAGGTCGAGTCTGTTGGGGTGTTTCACCCTCCGGCCCGACCGGGTGTAGACAGGCTGAGACTGGGATCTTGTGACCGAGGTGGCCTCTCAGTTGGAGCAGGAGTCAGCTCTGTTGGTGTTGGAGTTGTCTCTCTTGGTTGCACGGAGGCTGGTGAATGAGACACGAACTCCAGTGGCTGCTGCTGGGAGAAGTGATCTGGGGGTTGTGAGGGTGGCTGCGTAGCTCTGCAACGGAGATGGCACCTGTTCCTCCTCACTGTGACGCTTCCAGACTGCACAATATAGGATCGCTTTGCCGGTGAACCAAGACCGATCACTACCGCTTCTGAGTCTTTTGGTGTCTTGACCCAGACTGGCTGTCCTGTTGGAAGCCTTGGCAATAGTTTTGCTCGATGCCGTTTGTCGAAGTTGGTGTTCTGTCTGTCTTTTAACCTTGCATCGGCTTCCTTGAAATTCTTGGCGTTCCAAATTGGCAGAAGTTGTTTAGATGCGACTGGAACTCGGTACGCAGAGTCCTCCCCGTGAGTAGTTCTGCCGGACTCAAACCCTGTTCGAGTGGTGTGGCTATGTAGTTGAGAAGAGCAACAAAGGGGTCGTGTGCTTCCTTCAGTAGGTTCTTCACTGTGCAAACTGCACGTTCCGCTTCTCTATTTCCTTGTGGATGATGGGGACTGCTGGTGAGGTGGGAGAACCCGTACGTCTCAGCAAACTTCAGAAAGTCATGTGATGCAAACTGTTGACCATTGTCAGAGACTACAGAATTTCTGGAATGCCCTGTCGGGCACAGATAGCTTTGCAGTGTTGCACTACAGCTGACGACGTTGTCTTTGTCAGGTGGGCTTTCTCAATCCATCTTGAATAGTAGTCCACAACTAGCAGGTAATGGGGATTTTTCCATCAAAAAGATCCATTCCAACCTGCTGCCATTTATAGTCTGGTGTCTTGGTAGGCTGGAGAGGTTCTGGGCTCAGCTCTCGATCTTTTTCGCAGACTGGGCAGTTTGTAATGTTCTACTCTGTCTGCTTTGACAGTCCAGGCCACCCGACAGAACTCTTTGCTAATGCTCTGCACTTGACAATTCCCTGATGTCCTTGGTGCAGGCGTTGCAGGATGTCGTCTTGAAGTTCTTTGGGGATGACTAGTCGTCCTTGGTACAGTAGAAGTCCCCGCTGTACTGTCAGGTAGTCTCTCACTGTCCAGTGCGATTTCAGAGTCAGGTCTTGCTTTGCCTCAGCTGGCCACTCAGACTGGCAGAAGTCTTTGATTTGACTGCAGACTGTATCTTTGTCCTGCTTGATTCTGATTTCTTCCAACCTTCGGTCAGTGGCGGGAAAACTCTCAATGACTGCACGGACATACTCACTCGTCTCGACATCCATCTGGCGATCCTGTTTGGCAGGAACACTCCCAGAAGCCCGAGACAGAGCGTCCGCCGTCGGGAGGTTTTTCTCTGCCACGTGTGTGATTCGGTAAAAAAAGCTCCTCTATCTCAGGCGGAACCGCCGAATTCTTGGTGTCGATTCGTCCGGGACCTTTGTGTGGAGGAGGGCTAGTAGAGGCTTGTGATCCATCTCGATCAAAAAGGTGGGCAGTCCGACCAGGAAGTCTGCAAACTTTTCACAGCACCAAGTCACTGCCAGTGTCTCCTTCTCCACTTGGGCATATCGTTGTTCCGTGGGTGTAAGGGAGAGCGATGCGTAGAAAACTGGCTTCCAATCCCCTCCTTCCTTCCGGAACAGGACTCCTCCCAGGCCATAGGGTGAAGCATCTGCTGACACTCTCCTTTCTTTGGTGGGGCTGTAGTGGATCACCACTGGTGCAGAGCTCAGCTGCTTGCTTCTTCAGAGTCGGTCTCGAACGCTTGTTGTTGCTGTTCTTCCCAGATCCAGTCATTGTCTTTTTTCATCAAGTCACGTAGGGGTTTTGTTTTACCTGCAAGGTGTGGGACAAACTTTCCAACGTGGTTTACCATACGTGAAAACGTCGGCTGTCTGTGAGATTGGTTGGTTGTGGGACGTTTGTAATTGCCTTGACCTTGTCTGGATCAATCTCTGTTCCCTCTTTGGAGATGATGTGTCCCAGAAACTTGACAGTGTTCATGGCGAAGGTACACTTGTCATTCAACGTGATTCCTGCTCGCTGCATTCTGTGCATGACTGTGCACAGGCGCTCATCGTGTTCTTGCTGGTTTCTGACACTGACAAGAACGTCGTCGATGTCGCTAATGACTCCCGGAATGCCGGACAGGATGTGGGTCATCTCTCGATGGAAGGACTCAGTCCCGGAGCTGGTTCCAAATGTAAGGTGTTTGAAGCAGTATCTCCCAAATGGCGTGATGAAGGTGGTGAGCTCTTGAGATTTCTCATCCAAAGGGATCTGGTAGAATCCGCCAGTGCAGTTAGGCTTGCTGAAGACTTGGACGCTGGCAAGTTGTGTGAGCAGTTGGTCAGTTGTGGGTAGAGGAAAGTTTTCTCGACGCACGCTCGCATTGAGCTTGGTGTAGCGATGCTTGGGGACAACAACGATTGGTGCGCACCAGTCAGTTGGGGTTGCTACTGGACGGATTAAGTCCTCGTCTAGCATTCGCTTGAGTTCTTCTTCCATTTTGTGCTTCACGGGTAGAGCGAGTCTTCGTGGAGTTGCAATGGAAAAAGGCTGTGTATGGTCCTTCAGTCGAATTCTGTAGGCCATCTTCATCTTGCCAAGTCCTGTGAAGAGCTGGGGAAATTCTGCCTTTGGGTTTGCTAGTAGTCCGGTCTGGAGGGCATTAACTCTGTCAAACAAATGAAAGGCTTTAAATGCTGGTCTGCCTAGGAGTGGCTTCTCTAAGTTGGCGATGACATACAGCATCTGCGTGGTCTCTGTATTGGCTGTTGCAAGTGTTGCCCTGTACTGCCCTACGACGTGGTCTCTGTATAGTGGGTGTTGCAAGTGTTGCCCTGTACTGCCCTACAACGTGGTCTCTGTAGTGGGTGTTGCAAGTGTTGCCATGTACTGCCGTACAACGTGGTCTCTGTAGTGGGTGTTGCAAGTGTTGCCCTGTACAGCCCTACAACGTGGTCTCTGTATTGGCTGTTGCAAGTGTTGCCCTGTACAGCCCTACAACGTGGTCTGTGTAGTGGCTGTTGCAAGTGTTGCCCTGTACTGCCCTACAACGTGGTCTCTGTATTGCTGTTGCAAGTGTTGCCCTGTACTGCCCTACAGCAAGTGTTGCCCTGTACTGCCCTACAACGTGGTCTCTGTAGTGGGTGTTGCAAGTGTTGCCCTGTACTGCCCTACAACTTTGATCTCTGTAGTGGGTGTTGCAAGTGTTGCCCTGTACTGCCCTACAACGTGGTCTCTGTAGTGGATGTTGCAAGAGTTATCCTGTACTGCCCTACAACGTGGTCTCTGTAGTGGGTGTTGCAAGTGTTGCCCTGTACTGCCCTACAACGTGGTCTCTGTATTGGCTGTTGCAAGTGTTGCCCTGTACTTCCCTACAACGTGGTGTCTGTATTGGCTGTTGCAAGTGTTGCCCTGTACTGCCCTATAGCAAGTGTTGCCCTGTACTGCCCTACAGCAAGTGTTGCCCTGTACTGCCCTACAGCGTGGTCTCTGTAGTGGGTGTTGCAAGTGTTGCCCTGTACTGCCCTACAGCAAGTGTTGCCCTGTACTGCTCTACAACGTGGTCTCTGTAGTGGGTGTTGCAAATGTTGCCCTGTACTGCCCTACAACGTGGTCTCTGTATTGCTGTTGCAAGTGTTGCCCTGTACTGCCCTACAACGTGGTCTCTGTATTGCTGTTGCAAGTGTTGCCCTGTACTGCCCTACAACGTGGTCTCTGAAGTGGCTGTTGCAAGTGTTGCCCTGTACTGCCCTACAACGTGGTCTCTGTATTGCTGTTGCAAGTGTTGCCCTGTACTGCCCTACAACGTGGTCTCTGTAGTGGGTGTTGCAAGTGTTGCCCTGTACTGCCCTCCAACGTGGTCTCTGTATTGGCTGTTGCAAGTGTTGCCCTGTACTGCCCTACAACGTGGTCTCTGTAGTGGCTGTTGCAAGTGTTGCCCTCTACTGCCCTACAACGTGGTCTCTGTATTGGCTGTTGCAAGTGTTGCCCTGTACTGCCCAACAACAAGTGTTGCCCTGTACTGCCCTACAACGTGGTCTCTGTAGTAGCTGTTGCAAGTGTTGCCCTGTACTGCCCTACAGCAAGTGTTGCCGTGTACTGCCCTACAACGTGGGCTCTGAAGTGGGTGTTGCAAGTGTTGCCCTGTACTGCCCTACAACGTGGTCTCTGTAGTAGCTGTTGCAAGTGTTGTCCAGTACTGCCCTACAGCAAGTGTTGCCCTGTACTGCCCTACAACGTGGGCTCTGAAGTGGGTGTTGCAAGTGTTGCCCTGTACTGCCCTACAACGTGGTCTCTGTAGTGGCTGTTGCAAGTGTTGCCCTGTACTGCCCTACAGCAAGTGTTTCCCTGTACTGCCCTACCACGTGGTCTCTGTAGTGGGTGTTGCAAGTGTTGCCCTGTACTGCCCTACAACGTGGTCTCTGTAGTGGCTGTTGCAAGTGTTGCCCTGTACTGCCCTACAACGTGGTCTCTGTATTGGCTGTTGCAAGTGTTGCCCTCTACTGCCCTACAACGTGGTCTCTGTATTGGCTTTTGCAAGTGTTGCCCTGAACTGCCGTACAACAAGTGTTGCCCTGTACTGCCCTACAACGTGGTCTCTGTAGTAGCTGTTGCAAGTGTTGCCCTGTACTGCCCTACAGCAAGTGTTGCCCTGTACTGCTCTACAACGTGGTCTCTGTAGTGGGTGTTGCAAGTGTTGCCCTGTACTGCCCTACAGCAAGTGTTGCCCTGTACTGCCCTACAGCAAGTGTTGCCCCTGTACTGCCCTACAACGTGGTGTCTGTATTGGCTGTTGCAAGTGTTGCCCTGTACTGCCCTACAGCAAGTGTTTCCCTGTACTGCCCTATAACGTGGTCTCTGTAGTGGGTGTTGCAAGTGTTGTCCTGTACTGCCCTACAGCAAGTGTTGCCCTGTACTGCCCTACAACGTGGTCTCTGAAGTGGGTGTTGCAAGTGTTGCCCTGTACTGCCCTACAACGTGATCTCTGTAGTGGCTGTTGCAAGTGTTGCCCTGTACTGCCCTACAACGTGGTCTCTGTATTGGCTGTTGCAAGTGTTGCCCTGTACTGCCCTACAACGTGGTCTCTGTATTGGCTGTTGCAAGTGTTGCCCTGTACTGCCCTACAACGTGGTCTCTGTATTGGCTGTTGCAAGTGTTGCCCTGTACTGCCCTACAACGTGGTCTCTGTATTGGCTGTTGCAAGTGTTGCCCTGTACTGCCCTACAACGTGGTCTCTGTATTGGCTTTTGCAAGTGTTGCCCTGAACTGCCGTACAACAAGTGTTGCCCTGTACTGCCCTACAACGTGGTCTCTGTAGTAGCTGTTGCAAGTGTTGCCCTGTACTGCCCTACAGCAAGTGTTGCCCTGTACTGCTCTACAACGTGGTCTCTGTAGTGGGTGTTGCAAGTGTTGTCCTGTACTGCCCTACAGCAAGTGTTGCCCTGTACTGCCTTACAACGTGGTTTCTGAAGTGGGTGTTGCAAGTGTTGCCCTGTACTGCCCTACAACGTGGTCTCTGTAGTGGCTGTTGCAAGTGTTGCCCTGTACTGCCCTACAGCAAGTGTTTCCCTGTACTGCCCTACAACGTGGTCTCTGTAGTGGGTGTTGCAAGTGTTGCCCTGTACTGCCCTACAACTTTGACCTCTGTAGTGGCTGTTGCAAGTGTTGCCCTGTACTGCCCTACAACGTGGTCTCTGTAGTGGCTGTTGCAAGTGTTGCCCTGTACTGCCCTACAACGTGGTCTCTGTATTGGCTGTTGCAAGTGTTGCCCTGTACTGCCCTACAACGTGGTCTCTGTAGTGGCTGTTGCAAGTGTTGCCCTGTACTACCCTACAGCAAGTGTTGCCCTGTACTGATCTACAACGTGGTCTCTGTAGTGGGTGTTGCAAGTGTTGCCCTGTACTGCCCTACAGCAAATGTTGCCCTGTACTGCCCTACAACGTGGTCTCTGAAGTGGGTGTTGCAAGTGTTGCCCTGTACTGCCCTACAGCAAGTGTTGCCCTGTACTCCCCTACAACGTGGTCTCTGTAGTGGCTGTTGCAAGTGTTGCCCTGTACTGCCCTACAACGTGATCTCTGTAGTGGGTGTTGCAAGTGTGTCCCTGTACCGCCCTACAATGTGGTCTCTGTAGTGGCTGTTGCAAGTGTTGCCCTGTACTGCCCTACAACGTGGTCTCTGTATTGGCTGTTGCAAGTGTTGCCCTGTACTGCCCTACAACGTGGTCTCTGTATTGGCTGTTGCAAGAGTTGCCCTGTACTGCCCTACAACGTGGTCTCTGTAGTGGCTGATGCAAGTGTGTCCCTGTACTGCCCTACAACGTGATCTCTGTAGTGGCTGTTGCAAGAGTTGCCCTGTACTGCCCTACAACGTGGTCTCTGTATTGGCTGTTGCAAGTGTTGCCCTGTACTGCCCTACAACGTGGTCTCTGTAGTGGGTGTTGCAAGTGTTGCCCTGTACTGCCCTACAACGTGGTCTCTGTAGTGGGTGTTGCAAGTGTTGCCCTGTACTGCCCTACAACGTGGTCTCTGTAGTGGCTGTTGCAAGTGTTGCCCTGTACTGCCCTACAGCAAGTGTTGCCCTGTACTGCCCTACAACGTGGTCTCTGTAGTGGGTGTTGCAAGTGTTGCCCTGTACTGCCCTACAGCAAGTGTTGCCCTGTACTGCCCTACAACGTGGTCTCTGTAGTGGCTGTTGCAAGTGTTGCCCTGTACTGCCCTACAACAAGTGTTGCCCTGTACTGCCCTACAACGTGGTCTCTGTATTGGCTGTTGCAAGTGTTGCTCTGTACTGCCCTACAGCAAGTGTTGCCCTGTACTGCCCTACAACGTGGTCTCTGTAGTGGGTGTTGCAAGTGTTGCCCTGTACTGCCCTACAACGTGGTCTCTGTAGTGGGTGTTGCAAGTGTTGCCCTGTACTGCCCTACAACGTGGTCTCTGCCCCTCCTGGGCCGTAGAGTTTCTTGTGTGTGTGTGTGTGTGTGTGCTTAACGAGTGACGAATTTTTCCTGAAGTTCCGATCTGAAACCACAGTGGGATCTGCCCCTGTATCGATGTGGACATTCACTTTCTTTCCGTTCACCAGGAGTCTCGCGGTCCATGCCTCTTCGTTCACTCTGTCGACGGCAGTCTTGTCGCCGCTAGTAGTGGCACCCAGTATGAGTCATCTTCAGAACTGTCCTCTAGACGTCGGACGCTTTTTATTTTGGTTCTGCATACTGCTGCAAAGTGTCCTCTGTTTGAGCATACATTGCACTCCGCCTGTTTGGCTGCACAGTCCTTCCTTGAAAGTGCTGGACTTCTTCTGCAGTGTGTACTTGCTAGACTTGTAGTTGTAGGATGAAGTGTGGGCAGGTGGCGCTGTGATGTTCCTGCTCGTCTTCTTTCTTTTATGTTGGCCGCCATCAGTTGATATCAAAGGGCATGCAGAGAAAAACCACAATGACACTGGGTCTGCGATTTGCGAACGGCCACAGCCGAGCCTCAGTTCTGGTAACCAAAGACTGCAGCTGTGACTCCTTTTATTATGGCAAGGAGGGAAGCGAGCGAGTTCCGCTCCATTTGGGCAAAACAAGCGCCACGAGGAAGGAAGGACCTGCGCTAAAAAACCCTAATGGGAAAAAGCATGGCTCCTGCCATTTCCAGAGTCACTGGGGACTCGATCAAAACGAGTAAACATTCGGTACATGGAAAGCAACATAGGAGGGATATGTAAATCGATGTACAGGATGGTAATCTAAGAGAAAAGGCTGAATGTCGACAAGTGTAGGTATGGGACACCGCCAATTGAACGTATCAAACCTGGTCTTGAAAGAAAACAACTGGGGTGGAGTGTACATCACAAACTACTTGAATGGTACCCGGAGAGCAAACTCAGGAAAGCACGATGGACATCAGTAAAGCGTGAAAAAAAAGGGGCGGGACCGAACGTACAATTCGTAACAACGCCACCGACACGTGTCCATGAAAATCCCGACTGTACAAGGAAAGAGAAATCGGGGAGGCACGATGTACGCCAATCAAAAGGGAAAATTTTGGGCTGCTCCCAAAAGACAATGAAAACGTGAAAAACCGGGCAGTTCCGAGATTACAATTCGGAAAAAGCGCCGTAAGCGCAAGTCAATGAGAAATACCGAATGTACAAGGACAGAAAAATTTGGGCACGGGAAGGTACTATGTACGGCAATCAAACGTGGAGAAGTGGGGATGTTCCGCAATTACAATGAAAACGTGAAAAACCGGGCAGTTCCGAGATTACAATTCGGAAAAAGCGCCGTAAACGCAAGTCAAGGAGAAATACCGAATGTACAAGGACAGAAAAATTTGGGCACGGGAAGGCCTATGTACGTCAATCAAACGTGAAGAAGTGGGGATGTTCCGCAATTACAATTAAAACGCAAAAGTTGGAGTAGTTCCGAAGTTACAATTCGGAAAACGCCTGTCAATGAAAAATCCCAAATGTACAAGGAAAGAAAAATCGGGGAGGTACGGTGTACGCCAATCAAACGGGAACATTTTTGGGGCTGTTCCCAAAAGACAATGAAACGTGAAAAGACGGGTAGTTCCGAGATTACAATTCGGAAAAAAACGCCGTAAACGCAAGTCAATGAGAAATACCCAATGTACAAGGACATAAAATGTGCGTCAATCAAACGTGAAGAAGTGGGGCTGTACCGCAATTAATTAAAACGCGAACGGAAGATAAGTTCCGAAGTTACAATTCGGAAAACACCTGTCAATGAAAATTTCGAAATGTACAAAGACAGCAAATTGGGGAGGCCTGATGGACGTCCCTTCAACGTGAAACGTTACAATTCGGAAATGAATCCGCAAACGCCTGTCATGCAAACCCACCAGTACAACGGCGCGGAAAGTGAGAGGCCCTATGTGCGTGTGAATGTGTGCGTGCGCGTAGCAAAACGCCAATCAATAAATATCCCCGCAAGACAAAGAGCTGTGAAGAGATGGGTGGTTGGAGGGGCATGAGGACGGATGTAGAAATGAGAAAATGATATACTCGCAAGACTGTAAAGGCGTGCGTTCCGTCCCTCGTTCTGAAGCTGGAATGATCGCGTGGGCTGGCCTGCTAGTGCGGCAGAGAGCCGGGCATGCGCAGTGCCTGTTCTGCCTATGGAAAATCTCCAGTCCGCCGTGGTCACGCGGCGACCTTTGTTCTGGCGTCCCCCATAAATGGCCTTGCCCTCCGTGCAAAATCCTTTATGTTGGCCGCCATCAGTTGATATCAAAGGGCATGCAGAGAAAAACCACAATGACACTGGGTCTGCGATTTGCGAACGGCCACAGCCGAGCCTCAGTTCTGGTAACCAAAGACTGCAGCTGTGACTCCTTTTATTATGGCAAGGAGGGAAGCGAGCGAGTTCCGCTCCATTTGGGCGAAACAAGCGCCATAGCGCAGACAGCTACAGGCTGTCTGCGCCACGCGTGCAGGCAGTCTGTTGACTTGCAAGGTGTCTTCCAGAGCTTTGGCAGCCATCGTCTGGGACTGTTGCTTGCTAGCTTCGTATGTCTTGCAGATTTCTAAGCACTCTGTAAATGTCAGCTTCTTGTCTTCCAAGAGCTTTTCACGAATGACATCTTCTCGGACTCCCATGATGATCTGATCTCTGATCAATCTGTCTTCCAAATCCTCATAATTGCAGTTTTTCGCAAGTGTTCTGAGGGTGGAGACGAATGCATCAATCGTTTCCGAGGGCACCTGCCTACGAAGTCGAAATTTGTATGATTCAAAGGCCTCATGAGTCTCTCCGACGCAAAATTCTTCAAATTTCTGAATGACGGTATTAAAATCTTTGACTCTGCGTCGTTGTTGAACTTGAATCCGTCGTAGATGTCTCTGGCATCTTCTCCAAAACCTGCGAGAAACACAACTATCTGATAACCAGTTGGTTCTTTGTCCATTTCAGTGGCAGACAAGTATGTCTGGTAGGTTCGATTGAATCGCTTCCAATTCTGTGGTACATTGCCGCTCGTCACAAGTTTTGACAGTGCAGGCACGTTTGCTGTGACTCTTGGAACGGAATTCCTTTGAGAGGAGTCTTCATGTGACATGGCTGACGTCTGAGGGGAGTGCGACGCGTGCACTTCGGGCGATTGACGTCTTGTAGACTGTCTGCATAGCGAGGCAGCGTCTTCTGGTCTCCCTCGACAGAAAGGCGCGAAATCAAGTGCCAAATGTACTTACAATCATACTTCCTCATGTCCGCTCGAAGTTTGCACAGTATATCCTAATCTGGGCACATCTGACACCATGGAGCTTTATGGGCTTGTGGTTAATTGACGCCTTGTGCGGGTTTGAATGAAACGAGTCTACTCGAATATTTTCGGAGGATAGCGTGGAGCCATCTTGTTTAATCGTGCCGATTTTACAGACTGCATGGTCTGCGAGGCTGCTAAACCGGAATAAGGACGCGGCTCATGAATATTAATGAAGACGTGCGCGAGCTAACACTACATACACAACCATGTAAATTAGGATACATCCACACATTTACATGTACACACGCACGCACACGTGCGTGTAGGCCTACATGCGCACATACGAGCCGACAACGATTCGCAGACGCACGTGCGTGCTTGCGAGTGTGCAATATACAGTTAAACATTCACACACACACACACACACACACACACACACACACACACACACACACACACGGCCACAGACACACACACACACACACACACACACACACACACACACACACACACGCGCGCGCGCGCGCACACACACACACACAAATACACGTGCACACATAGTGGTAATTGCGGCCTTGGTGGTAGCAATACCCACAGTGAGTGTGACAAGGGCGGGACACCCAGTCATACATAGGCTGTTCATTACAGGTTCATCAGACGCTTTCCTCACCTCTGTGGTTCTCCAGGAACACTGTGCGAGTACTCAAGGGCGCGCCCTGAAGCGGGTCTGTAGGTTTGGGGAATGGTGGTCGCATTGCACATGTGTGTTTGCCTCTTTCTCTGCCTGCCTGGTTGTCTGTCTGCTTATGTGTGTGTGTGTGTGTGTGTGTGTGTGTGTGTGTGTGTGTGTGTGTGTGTGTGTGTGTGTGTGTGTGTGTGTGTGTGTGTGTGTGTGTGTGTGTGTGCGCGCGCGCGTGTGTGTGCATGTAAATGTGTGTGTGCATGTGAATGTGTGTGAGCATACTCGTTTGTGTTTGTGCGAGCGTGTGTATATGTTCGTTTGGTGTGCCCGTCTGTGTTCTTGCGTCCGTATGTCGTTGTGTCTGTCTGTATCTGTGTCTGTCTTTCTGAGGAGGAGAGGGAACAGGTGGTGGTGGGTGTTGAGGACACGAACCAGGTCTGCCTTTTGATGAAGAGGTAAGACGTACTTTAAAGCGTGGATGACAAAGAGAAAGTACTATCAGATTTACTGACGTTTCCAGTGCAAGGGAGGTAATTCCAGCTTGTCACAGTAAAGTTTGTTCTGTTCAAACCGCGATTACCTCCCCTCCTCAACAAAAAAGCCGTTTGCAACGAAATGGACACACTCTGTAGAGAAGTGCAGTGGACGACTGCTCTGGAGTTGCCGACAAAATGGCGAAGTTGGATTTTATGGTACGGTTGTCCTTGTAGCACGAGATGGCCGACTTCAGTAGTATCGTCCTCAATGGCCATTTGTCGAGATCAACTGCATGACGTTGTGAGTATCCGCAAGATAACATTATAGAGAGTCGACGATTTTGGGAATATGAGTATTAGGATTTAAAATTCAGGATCCACCATCTGCTTCTCTTGCAAACAATGATCACGATCACAATCGCCTAAAAGAATGGAATGGGTAGTAAGAAGTCTACAAATAATGAGGGAAAAGCTGCAAACTTTAAAACTTTTCACTGTTATGGTGGTTGTGTAATTTTCTCAGAACTCGTTCTTCATGCACATTTTACTCATTCATGATCTTTTTCGCTCATTTTGAAATACATTTGTATTTACTCATTGCTTATTTTCATTCACTAATTTTACTAACATTTCCTCAAGTGCTATTTACTTTTCACTAACCTTTTACTCAGTTTTTCTTCACTCACACATTTCCTTTCACTCACTTATTATTTGTATTTTACTCCCCATTTACCTACGTATCTCTAACTCCTCGCTCACTTTTCCCTTACTCATCGCTCTCCTTTTATGCATCCAATATTTGTTTTCCATTCACTCATCATTCACTTTTACTCATTCATTGCTCTCTTTCATTTACCCGTCATTCTCTTTTCACACTTTCTTCACTCACTTTTCACTCCCCATTACTCATTTTTCATTCACTCGTCACTCTCATTTACTCCCTATTACTCTCTTTACACTCACACATTACTCACTTTTCACTTCCCATTAATCTCTGTCACTCACACATCAATCACTGTTTACTCTCCATTACTCTCTGTCACTCACACATCAATCACTATTAACTCCCCATTACTCTCTTTTCACTCATTCATTAATCACCTTTAACGTAAGGAAATAATGGATAAATGAAAAGGGATTTATAAAATTCATTCACTCCCGAATTTTAACTCACACGTTACTCACTTTTTACTCACTTTCCACTCACTGATTACTCACTTTTCACTCACTGATGAGTCTTTTCTCATTCACGGATCACATACTCAGTACTCATTTTCACTCACTTATTACTCACTTTTAATTGGCTTAGTACTCACTTTCCACTTACTCATTACTCACTTTCCAGTCACATATTACTCACTTTCCAATCACATATTACTCACTTTTCACTCACTCATTACTCACTTTCAATTCACTCCTTACTCACTAGCAACTCACTTATTACTCATCTTTCAATTGTTACTCAGTTTCCACTCACTCATTACTCACTCATTACTCACTTTCACTGACTATTTACTCACTTTTCACTCACTCATTATTCAATGTTCACTCACTTATTATTCAGTTTTCTTTCACTTATTACTCAGTTTCCACTCACTTATTACTTGCTTTCCACTCGCTTATTACTCATTTTCACTCACTCATACTCACTTTCCACTCACTCATTACTCAGTTTCCACTGAATCATACGTACGGGAGGGAGGAAGGGAGGTGGGCAGGAGGACGGGAGGGAAGCAGGCAGGCTTCCAGACAGGCTTCTGGCAGGTAGGCACATAGGACAAAAAGTGAGCCGCACTAGTTTAAATATTATCACATGAACAAACAAAACTATGCGTGCACTCAACTCATCCTCCTGATTAGCCCAAAACCAGGTCCCCTCCCTCCTCTCCTCCTCCCCTTCCCCCTACCACCACACACCACCTCACACCACATGCATGCACACGCGCGAGCAAGCCCACTCACTCTCCCATGCACGTGCACGTGGGAGATCAATCATGCACGCACGCATATGTTTCACGTACAAAAAAGAATAGGCAAAACAAAAATGCGTTGCATAAACTCCATACAGTATCTTCAGCAGGCAAAGCCAAGTCCTGAATGAGTGGAGCACCGTGTTTTATAAATATTTCCTGAGCTCGATCAGTGGTGTGGAGGCTGCATGTGCAGAAATGCAGCAAATATTATTCATGCTCGGCAGAATTTACTTTTCGTATCGGTCTCTTTTAGGATTATATCAAATAGGAGCCAGCTATGCCCGTTGGATAGTGAACAGATTAAAAACAGTTAAAACTTTAAAAATCGTCTTTTCTCTGTCCTCCTCCTCCTCCTCCTCCTCTTTCCTCCTTCTCCTCCACCTCTTTCCTCCCTAAACACACACGCTCACACGCAAGCGCGCGCACACACACTCGAGCGCGCGCGCATGCGCACACACACGTACACACACACACAAGCGCATTAACAAACATTCGCACACAATCACACAGTCACTCACATATGCACGCTTGCACACACGCACGCACGCAGGCGCACAGAAACGCACAAACACACACACGCACATACACACACAAACTCACGCACACGCACGCACACACACACACAATCACACACACACATACAACAAACTCACACACGTCCCCCTACGTTCCCCCCCGTCCCCCCTGTCCCCCCTCCCGTCCATCTCCCCCCCCCCTCCCGTCCCCCCCCCCCCCGTCCCCCCCGTGCCCCCCCTCCACGCATATTTACACATGGATGGTCGCCCGCATACACACGATCGTGCATGCGCGCATGGGAGTTTATACATATCCACCTACTGACTCACATTCGTATACACGCACACACACTCACACACACTTGCAAGCACACGCAGGCACGCATGCAGACATGCTCATGAGCAAACAGCCATGCCCGTACACAAATGTTACCACACAAACAATTGCAAGGTAAGGCCGCGTTGCAGAAACTCCTACTGGCTTTTCAACAGGCAAAGCAGCGTTTCCAATCTCTGAAGACAGCAGGTCGAGTAATGCAGCAAGTATTATTCTTGCTCGGAAGGTGATCATTTTCTAATCGCTTCTTTTCTAAAACATGTCAAACAGGGGTCAACGATGCTAAATAAGTTGTGAACGCTATAAAAGAAACTGAAAAACCTACAGATTCCTGTAGAAGGTATATATTTCACTCTGGAGCCCAAAGGTGTAAATGCACTAATTGTTCGCACAACATGCATGTTTCAGCTGTCTTTAGAAAGCTATTGTGTTTGGCAAGAGTCATGATGATAGTGTGGTCAGGTAACTCTTCACAAAAAGACATTTTTGCATTGGCTAGTATGAGGTAGGCTTGCTTAGGTAGCCTGTCAGGTACATTTTTATCAGTTTAAGCCAGAATTTGATAGCTTTCATTGCTCTGCTAATGGCGAGAGGAAACGGTCCCGTTTCACCGTATACCAAGCTGTTAGACGTTCTGCAGTCCATCTTTAAGAAACGTTTGCAAGCAAACATGTGTGCTTTTTCTATGATTGCGTATGTGTTTGGGTGTATTTGCGTGCGTGTGTGTGTGTGTGTGTGTGTGTGTGTGTGTGTGTGTGTGTGTGTGTGTGTGTGAGAGAGAGAGAGAGAGAGAGAGAGAGAGAGAGAGAGAGAGAGAGATTGATTGATTGATTGATTTATTGATTGATTTTTTATTTATCAAGGATGACATTTTTGGCATTTCTGCCTATCTTACAAATTGTCCTTGCTCATAAAAAAATGAAAACATGGAGAGATAAGAAAAATATTCAGTAGCTAATCTATGTACAACCGTTGGTAAGGTATATGAAGAATATGATAACCAATGACAAAGATTTTAGTAGATGCCTTTGACAGCTGTCAGCTCAATGAGTCTTCAAGTTCAAGCAAATACGTGTCATATGTACAGAGAGAGAGAGAGATAGAGATAGAGAGAGAGAGAAGAGAGAGAGAGAGAGAGAGAGAGAGAGAGAGAGAGAGAGAGAGAGAGAGAGAGAGAGAGAGAGAGAGAGAGAGAATTAAATGATTGATTTTAGTGTTCAGGCCACCGGCCCATCACAACAATACATACATGTACATGACTTGCTTCTTTTTGAGGAACCAGTATACTTGAGCCATAATTTGAAATAAGGCGTACAATCCAAGTGAACACATTGGCTAGTACATGTATACCAGTGACAAACAAACAGTAGTGTAGAAATGTTCACAGAGGTGCAGGCATTCAGGAATAAGACAAACTGCTTCAGGTTTCTCAGCGTTCTTTTTACTGGTGACGTCACATGGTGGAAGCCCCACAATGCCTTGTTACATGAATAAACATAAACATTTACATCTTTCCTCTTTTAGTTTTTGGTGAACAGCTTGAGTACAACTAGAAGAAAAACTAAACAGTTTGCAACATTTAAACTTTAAGAATCAGTGTTCGTCTTGTTGCTGATAACTCTCATCTTCTCCTCTCTTTGCAATGTTCAAACGATAACTTGTCTTTGTGAAGAATTAAAGTTGTGATATCAACCACCAACATTCTTATGGTGTCTCTTGTTTTCCTCAAATGGAATACAATTAAGAAAACTGCAATAAATACAAACATAAAGGAAAAGAGAAAACAAAATACACAAAAACACGATGTTTTCTTGGTGCACTCTGTGACCATGGAACGGTCACAACTGTCAAGTGTCAAGGTACTTGGGGTTCGGCTTCACGACCCTTCCATAGCGCGTCACCACGGATGCTGGAGCAGCTGGGACCTGGCTTGACATCTTGGGTTGGCTGGATGCTGAAGATGCGTCATCTGCAGCAGCAGGGAAGGTGGGGGGCGGGGAGAACAGCTGGGTGCTGCGTTTCATGGGTGCAGCGGCAGGGGTGGTGGGGGGTTGGGAGATGGAAGTGCTGCGATTTGCAATAGCCGCGGGAGGTGTTGCAAGGGGTGGGGCCAGCAGTGGGGATTTGTGTTGGGGCGTTGCTGGGAATGGGGAAGGAACTGCAGCCGTGGGCCGGACTGCAGCATGCGATCCGCTGCTAGTGAGAGGACGACCAGCAGTGGCAGGCTGGTCTTGCACCTCACTGTGTGCATTGTGAGTCTGAGAGTTCTTTTGTGGTCTGGGCTCGTTCACCGGCATCAGGTGCCGGCGGTTTCTGACGTAGTCTGCTCCGTCGGACATGACCACGTATGACCTTGGTGAGTCGCGTGTTGATTTCACCACCGCAAGTTTCTGGAACCCCTTGTCAGTCTGCATGTGAACAGTCTCATTGGGTTTCAGTGGTCTCTGGTTTTTCGCCGACTGGTCATGATAACGTTTCTGTTGCTGTCGTGCTGCTTTCAGCTGTTTCGAGACTCGGCCTGAGTTCAGCGGTTTGGGCTTCAGTAGTTTGGTTGACGATGGCAAAGTGGTTCGAGTTCGTCTAGACATGAGCCGTTGTGCAGGGGAGCCCATTGTCTCCCTTGGCGTGTTGCGGAGATTCAGTAGGCCCAATAACAGGTCAGTACCATCTCTCTTGCACTTCTCCAGCAGCTTCTTGGCCTGCTTTACTGCGTGCTCTGCAAGGCCATTTGATCTTGGGTAGTATGGGCTGCTTGTGCCATGCTCAATGTTCCACTCCTTTGTGAACTCGAACTCACCGCTCACGAATTGCCTGCCATTGTCTGTCAGAAGTTTCTGTGGGATGCCATATGCAGCAAACAGGCGCTTCATCTTTCCAATCACCTGGCGTGATGACGTGTCGGGCAGCTTATCGACCTCAAACCATCCTGAGTAGGAGTCCACCGTAACCAACCACTGATGATTGTTCCATTCGAACAAATCGGCGCCAACCGTCGCCCAAGGGAGATCGGGTACGGGATGGTTGATCATGGGCTCCCTCTGAAGATGGGCTTTGCAGCTGTTGCAAGCTAAGCACTGGGATACAGCGCTTTCAATGTCCTGGCGCATCCTCGGCCAGAACACAGTGTCGTTGGCCAGCTGCCTGGTGCGTTCGACACCCATGTGGCCTTTGTGCAGTACGGCGATGTAGCTGGACTGTAGATTCGCTGGGACTACAGCACGCGCTGGCCATTCAGGATGACATCATTCTCAACGACCAGTTCATCGCGGAATGGGAAGAACGGCTTCACTTCGGGTGGAACACTTCGTTCATGCTCGGGCCATCCTTCCTTGCTGAACTTTGCCAGCTTCTGCATGCTTGGGTCAGACAGAGTTTCTCGCTGCAACTCCGTCATCCTTTCTGGCGAGATGGACAGCACTGTCATGACGTCATACTCAAACTCCATCTCTTCAGGATCTTCAGAAGGGTATGCTCTGGACAGCGTGTCCGCAAGGTACTGCTCCTTTCCTTTCTTGTACAGGAACTGCAGGTTGTAGCGCTGCAGCTGCAGCAGCATTCTTTGCAAACGCGCTGGCGCAGCGTGTAGAGGCTTCTTTACGCTGCTGATCAATGGCTTGTGATCAGTCTCAATGGTCAACTGCCGACCATAAATTAAGTCGTGGAATTTCTTGCAAGCACAGACTGCAGCAAGTAATTCCTTCTCTATTTGGGCATATCTGGTTTCACAGTCTGTTAGGGCTCTTGAGGCATAGGCAACCGGATCTCCGTCTTGTAGGCATGCTGCTCCGAGGCCACTCCTTGATGCGTCCACAGAGAGCACTACCCGCTTGCTGGAGTCGAAGTATGCCAGGACTGGAGGGTTCGTCAGCTCTTCCTTCAGTCGGTCAAATGCCTGCTGGTGCGTTTCCGTCCAGCTCCAGACTACATCATTGCGCAAGAGCTCACGCAGTGTGACCGTCTTCTCGCTGTAGTCTTTGATGAACTAGTTCAGATAGTTCGTCATGCCCAGGAACCTCTGGAGAGCAGTTTTGTCTTCAGGCTGTGGAATGTTTCTGATTGCATCTGTTTTCTCCAGGTCTGGCTTGAGATCATCTTCCGTGAACTTGTGACCAACAAAGGAGACGCTCCTCTGTCGAAACTTGCATTTGCTCAGGGTCAGCTTCAAACCAATCTTTCTGGCCCTGTCGAGGACCTTCTTCAGGTTGGCGTCGTGTTCCTCTTCTGTGGTGCCCCAGATGAGGATATCATCAACGATGATTGCGCAGGGGTAGCCCTCAAAGAGTCCTTCCATGACTGCCTGGAAGACTTCGCTGTCTGTATTTATGCCAAAAGGCATGCAGAGGAATCTGTACCTCCTTAAAGGGGTGCTGAAGGTTGTGCGCAGTGAGAACTGTTCGTCCAACTTGATCTGCCATTAATCCCGCCTTGGCATCGAAGGAAGAGAATATTTTGGCGTTTCCCAGGCGTGACGCCACATCTTCTGCTGTGCGCATGGGGTGATGTGGCCTTTTCAAAGCCTTGTTGAGGTCCCTAGGATCCAGACATATACTGACATCGCTGGTCTTCTTTCTGGCGGCGACCATCTGTGAGACCCACTCTGTTGGCTCCGTTTCACGCTTGATGACGCCATTCTGGACCATGCTTTCTAACTCCTCCTTCACCTTCCCCTCCATGGCTTGGGGAATTTTCCTTGCTGATTTTACAACAGGAGGCACTGTCGGGTCAACTCTCATTGTGTATGTGGATGGCAGAGTGCCCAGCTTGTCATCAAAGAGAACCCCGTACTCGCTGAGGACTTTCTCAGAGAGCTCATTGCTTTCAGTAACTTCATATACTGTCTTGCCCAGTTCGATCAGCCTCAATCTCAATGCGTCGTGTAGGCCTAACAAGGGAGTGCCCTGTCTGTTGATGACTTGGAATGTGATCCACTGTGTAGAGTTCCCTATCTTGCAGCGCAGATCAACAGTGCCCAGAGTCGAAAATCTCTCGCCGCCGTAAGCAACCAAGTTCACAGCACGTGCTTTGTTGATAGTCTCTTTCTTTTTCACTTGCTTGAACTGCTCAAGGGGAAGCACGTTGCATTTTGCATCAGTGTCAATCTTCAGCTTCAAGTTCTGTGCATTTATGGACGCCTTGCAGTGAATTTCATTGCGGCACTGTGTTGATGTGATGGTGTGAATATCGTGAGCTTCGACATCACTTTGTTCATCGTCGATAGTGATAACGTTGTTTGTGCAGTTGGCGTTCTTACGTGTTGATTTGCAGACTCGTGCAAAATGGTTCGCTTTGTGACTGGATGCGCATGTCTTGCCGAAAGCAGGGCAGAGATCTGTTTTACGTGCATAAGTGCGTCCACAGTAGTTGCATGGCTTGACATAACCTCGAGGACCTTGGGCTTTGATCTTGCTGTCAACTGCATTCACCTCTTCTTGTGATGAAACCTGTTTGCTGCTCTTCTCTGATAATTCGTGTATCTGCGCCATTTGGATGGCTTTGTGGAGAGTCAGCTCTCTTTCTTTCAGCAGTTGTTTCCGCAGGGTTTCTGACGTCACTCCACAAACGATTCTGTCTCGGATCAAGGAGTCTTTCAGAGTTCCATATTCACATGTCTCTGCAAGGATTTTCAAAGCCGTGATGAAAGTTCTGGACATGTTCTGTTGCTCCCTGAGCTTTGGTGTTGAACTTGTGTCTTTCAAGGATCACATTTGTCTGAGGATTGCAAAGATCTTGAAATTTCTTCTTCAACAGTGCCACACGTTCTCGGTTTTCAGCAGCCTGAATGACAGCACCAGCATCGTTCTTCACTTCAACAGCGTTAGTGAAAGTTTTAGCTTTTTTTATTACCTCTCTGCCAGCCAAATTGAGCAGGATGAATGACTTGGTTTTATCATCCTTGTTGCTATATGCTGCCTCTATGAATATGTCGAAGTCAGATTCAAAATGTCGCCAATTTTCAGCTACATTGCCTTCAAAGGACAAAGGTTCTGGCTTGCGCAAACATTCCATGATGATCAGGAGGAATCAGTACCACTGTGCCACATACAGTGCTTTCAGAAAAATCGTAACCACTGTGCCACACCTCGCCTACACAGCTTGCATGTGTCGGAGGACGGAAGAAATAAACTGAACAGAATGCGCTGAGCCTCGGTAATCCTCGCCTACACAGCTTGCACGTGTCGGAGGACGAAAAGATTAAGGTATTCAACGTGCGATGACTCAACTTTGAATCAAATCATAAAGTTTATAGTACTTGTTTGAACTTCGGCAGGTTCGTGTCACTTCTGACACCATGTAGAAATGTTCACAGAGGTGCAGGACATTCAGGAATAAGACAAACTGCTTCAGGTTTCTCAGCGTTCTTTTTACTGGTGACGTCACATGGCGGAAGCCCCACAATGCCTTGTTACATGAATAAACATAAAAACCGCTGGCGCTGAACCTCCAGGTTTTGGCATTTAAAAAAAATTGGGTTCGAACCCGCAACCTCTCGAGAAAAGAGGGGGGGGGGGGGGGGAACACACACACACACAAAAACACAAAAAACCAGGTCGGGTTCGAACTCACAACCTCTCGAAAAAAGAGAGAGAAAAAAGTTTCAGTGCAGAATCGAACCTGATCACACATGACCAAGAGTTCAATGCTCTACCAAATGTGCCATTGAAAACTGATATGGCTGAGTGTTTGTAAAGCATTTATAACTTTCTTTTCCGTAAAACCAATTGGTTCGTATTTTGCACTGTAAATTGTAGAAAAATGGATGATAGAACGAAATGTTTGGTATTTCATACGGATCTAACCCATCAACGTCAATATTCTTCTCGTAGTACCACTTTTTTGTGTCTGCTGGTAGACGTTCAACATACGAAGAAGCCATTGTTTTGCTACCGCAAGATTTTGAACATCTCATATAAAGACCATGTCACGAATGAGGAAGTCAGCAACAGGATCAGGAGAGCAATTGGACAGCACGAAGACCTGCTATCAATCGTGAAAAGCAGAAAGCTGAAGTGGTACGGTCACGTGTCAAGAGGCAGTGGGCTGGCCAAGACCATCCTGCAAGGTACCGTACGAGTACCAGGTGGGAGATGGAGAGGCAGGCAGAGAAAGAGGTGGGAAGACAATATCAAAGAGTGGACATGCTTGACCTTTGCTGACTCACACGAGCCACAGAGGATAGAGATCGATGGAGGAAGATTGTCCGAAAGTCATCAGTGATGCCTCAACAACCCATCTCAGGGTTAAGAGACTGAACCAAAGACCATACATTACTAAGACCGCACACTCGGCTGATTTTAGCGAGATTTCCGACAGAGTGATCTCCCCGTTTTTGCGTGTCTCCCCCAGAGCGCTTGTACGAGATGTGTTGTATAGATTATGCCACGTGCATGAGGAATAAAGTTTAGTGTATGAATAGCAGAATGCAAGTGCGTGCAAGGGTTTTAATAGTATTTCTTGAAAGCGATATGTATGTGAGAAACCGTTTGTTTCGTAATTTGTAAACATGAACACTAATTAGCCGAATGCGTGGAGAAGCAAGGGTAAACACTAAAATGAAAATTCCCACACTAAAGCTGGGAAAAGGGTCAAGGTGTCAGTAAACTATATCTCTCGTAAAAGATCTAAACACAATTTTCTCCATGGAAAAGCACGTCCCTAACAAGCTGGTCTTAATAAAGAAATAAACACCGGACGCATAATTATGATCTGCGCGCTGAGCAGCAGACGATCGAGCTGCATACAATGATAAACGCAGGAAGAACTGAAAAATCGAACTTCGTAATTTGTGATGCACAAGATTCCTCTCACTGTTGAACCTCAGGAGAAAATTCTGTTGTTAAAAATGCTGCATTTGTTAAAAGCTGTGATGACGAAGACAATGCAAAGTGTGGAAAGACACTGGTATTCACTTTTCCTTTTAGCGAGCATTTAGAGTGTTTGAATCTGCACTCACTGAAGGGAAGAAGGATTCGTGGTGACCTAATAGAGGCTTACAAATTGTACAATGATCTCGTAGACGGGGAGTGGAGCGATTTTTTCAAGTCACCAAGTTGCGCCAGTACGAGAAATGCAGACGGAAAAGTATTTGTTCAACGTAGACGTTCAACAAACGAAGAAGCCACTGTTTTGTGAAAGTAGGAAAAGATAACTCTGTTTGACTCGATTAGGCTATTCCGTCAAATGATTTTGAGGGGGGAGGTTTTCGAGTTTACGACCTAAATAAATCATTTTTTTTCAAACCTCGAATCTGAAAATTTGACACATTCAATCGGACCTAACTTCCAGTAAGTGTACAAAATGTCAAGGGAATCCGTCCAGCAGTTTTTGAGATATCAGCCGTTAAGTCGGGCCTGACAGGCAGAGAGAGACATACAATTTCGTCACGTTATTGATGACGTCACACATTTTGCAATTTCGCCATTCCATCAGTCGAGTATTTAGGGAGGTGCTTTCGAGTTTACGACCTTACGACCTTAAAAAACCACTTTCTTTTCAAGCCTCGATTCTTAAAAATTTGATACATTCAATCGGACCTAACTTCCAGCTAGTGTGCAAAATGTCAAGGAAATCCGTCCAGCAGTTTTTGAGATATCAGCCGTTAAGTCGGGCCTGACAGACACACAGACAGACAGACAGGCAGATAAAGTCTGTAGGACCTCCAGTAAACCTGGAGGGATAAACATCTACAAATAGAAACAGTATAAATATAGTATTAACGTACATTCTTTCATCATAACTTTATTGTTCATGGTCCTGTTCTAGACTAGCAAGAAATTGGTCTCGAAATCGGAGGGCATAATAAAAACCGCTGGCGCTGAACCTCCAGGTTTTGGCATTTAAGAAAAGATTGGGTTCGAACCCGCAACCTCTCGAGAAAAGAGGTGGAAAACACACATAAAAACACAACAAAACCACAACCTCTCGAAAAAAGAGAAGAAAAAAAAAAGTTTCAGCGCAGAATCAAACCTGGTCATGCATGACCAAGAGTCGAACGCTCTACCAGCTGAGCCATTAGAGAATTGCAATGACGGAGTGTTTGTAAAGCATGTAAATCCATTTCTAAGCTATCGGCCCAGGAACAATCAACCATATATTTTAAACATGATGGATAGGTTCAGGAAGCTCCTATTATGACATGCTTTGCTTTCCTTTGGCATGTCATAAACGCTGAATTAACACTCACACAGTCACACAGAGGAGGAAGTGTATTATAGATGTTCAACCCAGACATGTGCATTCGTACTCATTCAGTGATTCACGCACACACCGTGTGTGGTTACCGTGGTTACGTTGTGTTTTCTTCGCGTAGACACTGATCTATATCTAAATACGTGGAGTAGATAGAAAAAAATGGCTAGCAAGAAAAAAGAGAGAAAGGCAAGGGCAAAAAACTTCAGTGAAACCGAAATGAGTGTGTTGGTCCTGAAATGCGCCGCTTACATAAAATCTAAGCGCAAGAAGGACTTGCCTGACGACGTCATTCTTTCGGTTGCTGTGCCTTTGAATAATTCTGGGTTCGACTGATTTCTTTATGGATCTCGTCGGTGATGGCCAAGATTTCCTTTCGATGGAATCGAATCTTTCTGAACACCTCTTCATCATTAAATACTTCTAACGGGTGCCTTCGGTCTCGGAATACTCGGTTTTTCCTTAACAGATTGTCATGAATTCGTTTCTTAAGCACAATCGCTGCCATCTTGCCTCTCTCGATAACCCCGGTTTATCTATTTATCTTGCCGACTTCGGGAGAATAGTTTAACACTCTGCTTTGACGCGAGTTTAGGGCTAAATCGCCGTCATGAATAGGAGAATTTAAACCGAAGTCAAGATAAATCGGGGATAGGAGATAAATCGAGTGTTAAAAAGATAAATCGCCGTCGTGAATACGGGCCAAGAACAATAAAAATACAGCCAGAGAACTACCAGAATCGGCGATAGGCCCTGGGCCTGTATGCACGTCGGTCCGTTTAGTGGACTAATCGCGTTTATCCTCAGGGGCGGATCAGTTCATTTGTTTTGGGGGGTGGGTTTCCAAACTTTTTTAAGACCGGGAAGGAAGGGGGATTTTAAGGCGCCTATATACATACCCGTTTGCAAGCAGATTTTGCTCTCGATCCGGCACCGGATCGGCAGCAAAAATACGCTTGACATCCACACGCAACGATTACACCGAGACCGCGCAATCGAGCGATTTTCACTTACGTGAAGCGAGGTCAGAATTTAGAGTTACGGCCCTTTTCAGAGCCATGGCAACAACGCTTCCACGTGTAGTCTATGCGTGAGACCTGCCTGTCGGATTTTAAAATATAGGAGCTTTCCCGACCTACTGATGCATTCAACATACAGCTTTGAGAAATTAATGCTGTTCATGGCTTACATTTTCTTTGGATGGGGTTTCTAGTATCCCGAAATACAGCGTTTTCTGTGCAAACATGCACGCAACGAAGCGGTGGTGCAGATTCTTTGCCGCGTACGTATATCTGCGTTGACCTGCATTCGATGTGTAAAAAGTTGAAACTTTCCCGACCTACTGATGCATTCAGCATACAGCCTTGATAAATTAATGCTGTTCATGGCTTAGTTCGGACCCGGAAAATCCTGTTTCTTCGCAGAAAACGCCGTTGTCGTGCTCGGAGAAAAAAAAATGGCCGCCGTAATATTATTTACACGCGTTTAGGCTCTATCGGACCTCGGAGGTGCGATAACTTTATACGCGAAAATTCGTATAGGATAGGCTAACCTATTCGAATTTTCGCGTTTATAAACGCGATTAGTCCACTAAACGGACCGACGTGCATACAGGCCTTGGACGCCTAAGCAAGCCGAAGAATTCTATTCTATTCTATTCTATTCACCCTCCTTCAAAAATCTCCTCGCAAATGACGTCACATTATTCGACGTCAAATGATAACGTCACAGATTTTGCAAAATGGAGTCTGTTGAATCGTTTTCATTGAAACACCAAAATGTAAAAAAGTCACTTTCTTTTCAAACCTCGATTCTGAAAATTTGATAATATTGAATGGGACCTAACTTCCAGTCAGTGTGCAAAATCTCAAGGAAATCCGTCCAGTAGTTTTTGAGATATAGGCCGTGGAGACGGGACAGACAGACAGACACACAGACAGATAAAGTCTGTAGGACCTCCAGTAAACCTGGAGGGA
>JAWQFJ010016433.1:0-10179 GCA_034096865.1 Theodoxus fluviatilis | reverse complement strand
CACCACCACCACTTTCACCACCACCATCTCCACCATCACCATCCCCACTTTATCACACAACGTCACCATTTTAAACCCCACCACCATATTTCTACTTCAGCACACGAACACCACCATTTCCATCTCACCACCACCACACCCGCCTCATCACATCAACTCTATCACTTCCAACACCACCACCACCACCGTGACTATCACCTCAACATCACTATCATTACTAAAATAACCAGCATAATTCAGCTACTATCACTATTACTTCTACCATTACAACTGCAGCAACACTAATACACTGATATTACACCGTCATCCCATCACACCACCACCACAACTACACTTAAGTAGACACGAAATAGAATGCATACACCAGCAAAATGACACGACAAAACAAAACAAAAGCAACACAACACAAAACAGTGTGACATTATGCAACACAGCATAACACACATCACTGTCCTGCAAAGTACACCAATACACATTACGACACAACACATCACCACACAACTAAGTATATCAGAAGATACACACAACACAATGCAACACAACACAATGCAACACAACACAACACAATCTGACATATCATGCCACCACTACCATCACTGCCAGCATCATCACCACCACCAACACCATTATCATCACCACCACTTTCACTATCACAACTAAAAAACCACCACCACTACCACTACCACTACCATCACCATCCACACCACCACCATCACTACCACCACCACCACCACCACCAACTCCACCAATACCACCACCAATACCATCACCACTACCACCACCAACTAGACCACCACCACGAAAAGCGGCGACGATGACGATGACGATGACGATGACGATATCAGCGAAAATGACCGCTACGACGACTGCACGCGTAACAGCGATGTCGAAGACGGCGACGACTGCAGGCAGAGGTTGTGAAGTGCCAGGACTGGGGCAGCAAAGCGAAAGATGCCAACAGCTTTGGTGACGGACAGAGTATGACACAGAGATACGCTTCAGCAGCTGTTCCAACCCTACCCTACCCCCCCCCCCCCCGCCCCCCCCCCCCCCCCCCCCCCCCCGCCCCCAGCCGCCTACAGTCGGTGCGAGTGTATTGATCTACAGTACACTGCCAGGCCACCTCACCTGCACTCAGTCAGAAGCTCAACCCAGCTGCTTCCGCCCAGTCACGATTTTTCTGTATTTCCCCCGCAGTCCTCAGCACTGTGAATCACGGTGGATTCCCAGGTAGGACTGATTCACATGCAACAAGGAGCGCCAGTCTTTGATGAAGGAGCCAGTCCTCTTTGGGGATTTTCCTCGCACAGTTTCATTTCAACATGCAGACAGGAACCGTGACCAAAGTGTGCATCGGTTTCTGCTGTACGATTAGAGACGGAAGGTGATAACGGTGGCAAAGGTGAAGACAATGACGACAAAGACAACGAAGATAACGACGATTTTGATGATGAAGATGATGATGATGATGGTGGTAATGATGATGATGATGATGATGATGATGATGATGGTGATGGTGATGGTGACGGTGATGATGATGGTGATGGTGATGGTGATGGTGATGGTGATGGTGATGGTGATGATGATGATGATGATGATGATGATGATGATGATGATGATGATGATGATGATGATGATGATGATGATGATGATGATGATGATGATGATGATGATGATGATGATGATGGTGATGGTGGTGGTGTTGGTGGTGGTGGTGATGGTAGTGGTGGTGGTGGTGGTGGTGGTGATGATGGTGGTGGTGGTGGTGGTGGTGGTGACGACGACGACAACGACGACGATGACGACGACAATGAAAATGATAATGGTAGTGGTGGTGGTGGTGGTAATGGTAGTGGTGGTGGTGGTGATGGTAGTGGTGGTGGTGGTGATGGTAGTGGTGGTGGTGGTGGTGGTAGTGGTGGTAGTGGTGGTGGTGGTGATGGTAGTGGTGGTGGTGGTGATGGTAGTGGTGGTGGTGGTGGTGGTGGTGATGGTAGTGGTGGTGGTGGTGATGGTAGTGGTGGTGGTGGTGATGGTAGTGGTGGTGGTGGTGATGGTAGTGGTGGTGGTGGTGATGGTAGTGGTGGTAGTGGTGGTGGTGGTGATGGTAGTGGTGGTGGTGGTGATGGTAGTGGTGGTGGTGGTGATGGTAGTGGTGGTGGTGGTGATGGTAGTGGTGGTGGTGGTGATGGTAGTGGTGGTGGTGGTGATGGTAGTGGTGGTGGTGGTGATGGTAGTGGTGGTGGTGGTGATGGTAGTGGTGGTGGTGGTGATGGTAGTGGTGGTGGTGGTGATGGTAGTGGTGTTGGTGGTGGTGGTGGTGGTGATGGTAGTGGTGGTGGTGGTGATGGTAGTGGTGGTGATGGTAGTGGTGGTGGTGGTGATGGTAGTGGTGGTGGTGGTGATGGTAGTGGTGGTGGTGGTGATGGTAGTGGTGGTGGTGGTGATGGTGCTAGTGTCGGCAGTGGCGGCGGCGGTGGTGTTGGCAATGATGATGATGATGATGATGATGCAGCACACCAACCCAGTGACGAGTATCTTGTCCACTCTCTGGACAGCACACCAACCCAGTGACGAGTATTTTGTCTACTCTCTGGATAGCACACAACCCAGTGACGAGTATCTTGTTTACTCTCTGAGTAGCACACCAACCCAGTGATGAGTATCTTGTCCACTCTCTGGGCAGCACACCAACCCAGTGACGAGTATCTTGTCCACTCTCTGGGCAGCACACCAACCCAGTGACGAGTATCTTGTCCACTCTCTGGGCAGCACACCAGCCCAGTGACGAGTATCTTGTCCACTCTCTGGGCAGCACACCAACCCAGTGACGAGTATCTTGTCCACTCTCTGGGCAGCACACCAACCCAGTGACGGGTATCTTGTCCACTCTCTGGGTAGCACACCAGCCCAGTGACGAGTATCTTGTCCACTCTCTGGGCAGCACACCAACCCAGTGACGAGTATCTTGTCTGCTCTCTGGGCAGCACACCAGCCCAGTGATGAGTATCTTGTTTACTCTCTGGGTAGCACACCAACCCAGTGACGGGTATCTTGTCCACTCTCTGGGCACCACACCAGCCCAGTGACGAGTATCTTGTCCACTCTCTGGGCACCACACCAGCCCAGTGACGAGTATCTTGTCCACTCTCTGGGCAGCACACCAGCCCAGTGACGGGTATCTTGTCTACTCTCTGAGCAGCACACCAGCCCAGTGACGAGTATCTTGTCTACTCCCTGGACAGCACACCAGCCCAGTGCCCGCAAATGGCCGCGTTCAGAAGGCTGATAGCTGCACAGGAATTCTTCACTGCCCTCGCACGCGCTGTACCCGGAGTTCCACTAGCAAGAACTACGTTGATGAGGCAGTTTTCCCCATGATAGAAATGAGATTTGCACAGCTTTGATCATCGATTTTGCTCGTTGCAATTACAAAATGAGCAGAATTATTATAATGAAACGGTATACTGGAGAATATTAAGCCGATGAAATATTACAACTCAAAGTGACATAAAACAATGTCGAGTCAAATTAATCAAAATGCAACGACGAAAAATAGGAACCTATTTGAGACAGAAAACAAGAGACGTGAAATGAGAGGTGGAAAGCAGAGACAAATGAGAAACAATTGAAAAATGAAAAGAATGAAAGGAAGATTTTGAAATAATGATAATGGTGAAGAAAGAGAAGGCGGACTCTGTAGTCTCGTTGATTATTACATCAGGAAGGGGGAAAGGACTCACGTGCATACTGTGACAGCACGCAGTTGTCGTTCTTAGTGCAGCCAACGTCCTTCACACGTGTACCAGAATACCGACCATTTTCCCGTGGTTCGTCTCGCTTCATTGAGAATTGTCACTGTTCTTTAACCTTTTGATTTGTCCATTCACAATGTACGTCGCGTGACACGGGACATGAATTATCTTGCAAGCTGCCACTCCCTGATCGAAAGGTAGCCGATCAGACAGCAGTGACTAGACAAGTATCGATTTACGGTCGGGTTTTTTCTTCCAGGTAGGAGTGTGGATGCACCCGACTGCCCTGTGTGCAATGCACCGCTCACCTGCTCGCTCTGGGCAGCGAGTCGCCACTGCAGTGAAGTGCTGTCGGTTGAGAGGTCACTGGGTTCAAATCTACGTCTCCGTGGCGGCACTTGTCCTGTCTCGTAGATAAGTCCTTTTTTGTGTCCATGATATCTCATCATAGGCCCGTGTCGATCTCACTGTTATCTTCATTCTTCTCCCCACGAAGTCAAGTGGAGGTTAGGACAGCTCTCAAAGTAGAAATGATTAAGTCCACTGTACAGGGACTAAAAAAAATAATTCCCATTTGATTCCGAAAGTGCGACATTGCATTCTGTTAAGTTGTTAATAGTTTCATGTTTCCATGCAAGTATTTAAAGTAAACCTCGAAGAAAATTTATGAGATTAGCCCACTACTTTACATGAGCCTTCGACATATATTTTATCGACTCAGTATTGTATAAATTATTCCTTTTCAAAAAGGCGATAACAAGACAGCAAGCGCGCACATACAACACACACACAAACACGCACACACACACACACACACACATACTCACACGCACACACACACATAGACACACACACACACGCTCTCTCTCTCTCACACACACACACACACACACACACACACACACACACACACTCACACACACACATACACACACACACACACACACACACACACACTCACACACAGATATACATTCACACACACACATACACACACACATCCACACACACACAAACACACACACACACACACACACACACACACACACACACACACACACACACACACACACACACACACACACACACACGTGTATGAATAAGAGCGTCGAATTGTCATCAAACATCGTGGCGATAAGCAAACTTATTTCCACTGCACAGAAGTACTGGTAATCGTACGTGGCTGAAACTGTTCTGCAAATCAAAAAGAGTTCTTCACTGAAGACATGAATGTGGAATGTGGACACAAGGGGTGTGCCTGAAACCTTCAAGTGTGCAAGACTAGTAAATCTAGCTTCGTCTCTTCATTTTGGGAAAGAGAGAGCGGGGTCCGAGTATCACGTGTCTCGTGACCATGGCGAACGTTGGAAGCCAAAGTGACGCGTACAGCCATGGGTGACAACGTAGTCTGCTGCTGAGAACCACCACCAGCTGAGTGGACCACCACCAGCTGAGTGGACCACCACCAGCTGAGTGGACCACCACCAGCTGAGTGGACCACCACCAGCTGAGTGGACCACCACCAGCTGAGTGGACCACCACCAGCTGAGTGGACCACCACCAGCTGAGTGGACCACCACCAGCTGAGTGGACCACCACCAGCTGAGTGGACCACCACCAGCTGAGTGGACCACCTTTACGGCAAACAGAAAATGTCCTCCCCGCCTCGTGATGCCATAGTGCTGTAAGAAGTGCATCGCCTTGGATCTGTGCACTTCTGACGCCCCGTGATATAAACAATGTGTCTATGACTCTGCACATATTGTAAAAGTTGTTTACAACTGCAGTACAGAAGCAAAATGACAAAACCGTGACCTTGTGGAGCTTGCAGTGAAGGTTGGGGGGCTACAGATGTGAAAGGTAGTAAAGATTTTACGGCAGCCTTTGGTCTGGAAGCAGTCTGGCCACCCTCTAGGCAGGAGGGTGTTGGAGCGAGACCTGTCACATCATGGAAACTGCACCGAACTAAACCGGGGAGTTAAAAAGTATCCCACTGTAGTGAATTTAGCGGATCACGTATCATTTATGTCCGGAATTTTTGTACTCTCGAACCAAATACATGATGCCCTCTTCCTTTGGTGGGAAAAGATCATTCGTTCAGGCATAAATAAAAGCACTATCTTTCATAATGGTAATGAATTATGTGCAAGAAACATGTTTCGTACTTTTTACCGGCAGGGCGGTTCCCGGTGTCTATTTCTAACTACCCGGGTCAGTTCGGTACCCATTCCAGGAAATGACAATTAAGGCCCATCCCAATGCACAGGTGACAAAGACCTTAGCGCAGAATTATCTGACCACTAGAACGATCAATTACTGAACTGACAAGGAGTTTCGTATTGCATGTTCAGCTCTCACATCAAAGCCACTGCAACTCGACACGAATGACTCCTTCAGAGATAGACACACTCACACAGCCATGGGAATAAGCGCGGTACCTTACAGTGAGTTTTCTGTTTCGAGGGTGAAATTACGGCGACTATAAATTCCTGATAGGATTTGTTCGTTGTGACGTATGCAATCGCTGTCCATCCCTGGTGCTTTTTATTTTGACTGAGCAGCAATACATCCCGCGACGTTCTTTGAGCGCGAACCATTTCCGGAACTCAAGCGTGAAGTGAGACGTGATGACGAGCATGTTGAAGCGTGTTCTAGACCACAGGAAATAACACTTTCAAATGAAATGTCATTTCACACATCTTTTGATGTTGATAATGTTCATTATCATTAAGGTGCTTGTGTGTGTGTGTGTGTGTTTGTGTGTGTGTGTGTGTGTGTGTGTGTGTGTGTGTGTGTGTGTGTGTGTGTGTGTGTGTGTGTGTGTTGGTGTGTGTGTGTGTGTTGTATATATGTGTGTGTGTTTTGTGTGTATGTGTGTGTTGCGTATGTGTGTGCGTGCGTGCGTGTGCGCGGGCGCACGCACGAATGCGTGTGAGAGTACTTGCTTACATTTACAAGTGTGTGCGTGCCTGCGGGCATGCCTGTATACATGCACGTGTGTGTTCTCCGTCAATTGTTATGAACGTATAGAATACGTAGTATTTTAAAGACTTCTCTCCTTCATGTCATTTCCAGCCTGAGACCTTTTTCAAACAGTAACATTGCAGTCACCATGCAGTCACCATGCAGTGACGGACCATGCAGTCACCATGCAGTCACCATGCAGTCACCATGCAGTCATCATGCAGTCATCATGCAGTCACCATGCAGTCACCATGCAGTCACCATGCAGTCACCATGCAGTCACCATGCAGTCACCATGCAGTCACCATGCAGTCACCATGCAGTCACCATGCAGTCACCATGCAGTCACCATGCAGTCACCATGCAGTCACCATGCAGTCACCATGCAGTCACCATGCAGTCACCATGCAGTCACCATGCAGTCACCATGCAGTGACGGATCATTCAGCCGAGGCTTCTCAGGATGCCAAGATGTGGACCAGTGATGCCTGGTGCCCAGCGATGTTTGCATAGGACGTCCGGGTTTTTTTCAGTCCACAATACTTTTTCTCGTGGGAGCGTTCAAACAAGCGGAACTAGTCAAGAAAAACCAAGGACATGATGAAACTACAAACGCTTCCAAGAACGTTAGTGGCTATGAAAACCAGTCTCTAAACGCAATTAGCGACGTTAATCTCGGAGAGGAATGTACCACGTCATCATTGTACTCAGGTTCACCTTAGGACGAGGTCTCGTGCACTCCGGACAAGTCGTCCATTTGTCATCCCGTGCTGCCAAACTGCGTGCTGCACGTGCTGGCTTTGATTTCTGCCCCCTTCTCCTGACAAGTGGCGCACCCTGACGCTGAAAAGAGTCGGCAAGGCCCATAGCTTGCTCTGCGGGGGATGATTTCAAGTGTCACCCAGAGTTGTCGTTCTTGGCCCCGTAATTCCCACCAGATGGCGATCTCATCGCGGCGTGCACGTGCTGTAGGCATCGCAGGCGGGAAAAGGACCACGCGCGCATTCTTCCTGTCGCCTCTCCAGGTCGGCGTGGTTGCACCGCCGCAGTTTGTCAAGATTCTCCCGGCATTCCGTCAAGAGGATCTATCTTCATTAAGGGCGCGGCGGGCTGACAGGCATGAGAACTGAACGTGGGCGTGTGCCTGTTTGCTCGTTTAGTGTAGATGTACATGTATCTGCCGTTTATCTCTCATGCCCGTCAACAGCGCCTCGTAAAGATTGTCGCATTGAGAACCTTGCATGCCCTTGCTCAGCTCTACTGCTCTCAGTCACCTTGTAGTGGCCCTCTTACTTGTCGTAAAACTTTTCCAATCTCTCTCTCTCTCTCTCTCTCTCTCTCTCTCTCTCTCTCTCTCTCTCTCTCTCTCTCTCTCTCTCTCTCTCTCTCTCTCTCTCTCTCTCTCTCTTACACACAAAACTCCTCCCCAGTTATTCAAACACTTTATCAGTGCTATACTTTCACCCTACCACGAACACATAAATAGTCAGACAGTCAGATAGTAGCTCCATGTCTACTCCCAGAGGAATATCCCCACCCAAAGCCGGTTCAAGGCTGCATACATGTTTACTCGACGTACAGGGTGCTTTCACTACAACCTTCGCTGGTGCCCGGTTTTACTCCTGTGCAGGAGTGGCAAAGCGTGACCAAGCGTCTGAACCTCTGGCATGCAGTCATGAAAGCCATCGGCCAAAAACATTTGAAGAGACAAAAATCGAAAAAATGACATACTTTTCTGCGTGCAGCTTGCTTCAATTTGTTTCTTGTCCGTTCGTTTTTGACATCCCCATCTCAAGCCAGACCGTTCCTAGTGTGTTTCGACCTGCCTGTTTCCACCTGCCTCTCTGTTTCCACCTGCCCCTCTCTGTCTCCATCTGTCTCTCTCTGTTTCCACCTGCCTCTCTCTGTTTCCACCTGCCTCTCTCTGTTTCCACTTGCCTCTCTCTGTTTCCATCTGTCTCTCTCTGTTTCCACCTGCCTCTGTGTTTCCACCTGCCTCTCTCTGTTTCCACCTGCCTCTCTCTGTTTCCACCTGCCTCTCTCTGTTTCCACTTGCCTCTCTCTGTTTTCACCTGCCTCTCTCTGTTTCCACCTGCCTCTCTGTTTCCACCTGCCTCTCTCTGTTTCCACCTGCCTCTCTCTGTTTCCACCTCGCTCTCTCTGTTTCCACCTGCCTCTCTGTTTCCACCTGCCTCTTTCTGTTTCCACCTCGCCCTCTCTGTTTCCACCTCGCTCTCTCTGTTTCCACCTGCCTCTCTGTTTCCACCTGCCTCTCTCTGTTTCCACCTCGCTCTCTCTGTTTCCACCTCGCTCTCTCTGTTTCCACCTGCCTCTCTGTTTCCACCTGCCTCTCTCTGTTTCCTCACTGCCCACCTTTCCTTCCACCCCCACCCTCACCCTCTACCCCCACCCCCTCCTCCATTGGGTACTTTGGCGTCCCCTTGCCTACACATGTCATGGCCTGCTTCTCTAAAGGGTAGATGTCTTAGTCTGGATTGAGGCTTTCCTTGCCCGCCATGTTGGCTCCAGTGACCTTTTTAGACGTCTCCATCCTCCCCATCTGCAGACCCACATCAGCCATCCTCCAGCCACCGCCACCACTGCCACTACCATCACTACCACCACTACCACTACCACCACTGCCACTACTGTTACTACCACCCTGCTACCACTTCCACTACTGTTACTACCACCCTGCTACCACTGCCACTACTATCACTACCACCCATGTCACTACCACCACTACTACCACTATCATTACCACCCATGTCACTACCACCACTATCACAACCACCCCTGCCACCACTGCCACCATTGCCCCCACCACCATCATTTGTACTCATCATTGAACGCTCCACTCCCCTGTCCCTCATTTCAAAATACATCCCATTCTCCCCCAACCTCTACATGTACAACCTTTCTTCCCCCACACCTACATGTACATCCTTTCTCCCCACTCCACCCCTTCATGTACATCCTTTCTCCCACTCCACCCCTTCATGTACATCCTTTCTCCCCACTCCACCCCTTCATGTACATCCTTTCTCCCCACTCCACCCCTTCATGTACATCCTTTCTCCCCACTCCACCCCTTCATGTACATCCTTTCTCCCCACTCCACCCCTTCATGTACATCCTTTCTCCCACTCCACCCCTTCATGTACATCCTTTCTCCCCACTCCACCCCTTCATGTACATCCTTTCTCCCTCCACCCCTTCATGTACATCCTTTCTCCCCACTCCACCCCTTCATGTACATCCTTTCTCCCACTCCACCCCTTCATGTACATCCTTTCTCCCCACTCCACCCCTTCATGTACATCCTTTCTCCCCACTCCACCCCTTCATGTACATCCTTTCTCCCCACTCCACCCCTTCATGTACATCCTTTCTCCCCACTCCACCCCTTCATGTACATCCTTTCTCCCCACTCCACCCCTACATGTACATCCTTTCTCCC
>JAWQFJ010016431.1:22500-25000 GCA_034096865.1 Theodoxus fluviatilis | reverse complement strand
GGACATATGTGAACACGATGAAAGCAGATGTAAAGGCAGTCAAATGTTGACACATGTTGACACCGGCCTAAACTTTGCAAGACCTGGCGTCCATGTTGCACGACCCAGCACTCTTCCGTGGACACATACGCGCTCCTGCAGGAACGAAAACATGCCTGCAGTGTGCTAGTGCAATGTTATTTCAATTGAAATATAAAAACACGGAGGAGGAGGGAGAGAGAGAGAGAGAGAGAGAGAGAGAGAGAGAGAGAGAGAGAGAGAGAGAGAGGGGGGGGGGAACGACCATCACATTATCTATACATGTAATCGTGCATTATATGCGAACTTAGCTGAAAGTGTCAGGTCGTAGTTTGTGTCTAAACCGGTCTAAACCAGTCAGTGAATGAGTGAGTGAATAACGTGTACATACATGAGTTTGAGTGTCGATCTATAAGTGTGAAAATGTGTGTGTGTGCGCGTGCGTGCGTGAGTGCGTGTATATGTGCGTGTGCGTGTGTGTGTGTGTGTGTGCATGCGTGTGATTTTGCATATGTGTATGAGTGAATGTTCGAGTGCTCGCGCGCGCACGTACGTGTGTGTGAGCATGCGTGCACGTTAGATTGCATACAGTGCTGGTTTTAGGTTTTCATGGGGGGTTTTCCCGTTGTGCGACTGACTGCAGTGAAGCGTATTCGCCACAAAGAGAACACTATTTAAAAGTTTTTTAATTGGTCACTGCACTGCACCGATAAGAGGTGCGCTACGGACATTTTCAAACAGAAGGAGAAAAAAATCCGCAGATCTATTTCAAAACAGATCCTAAGCAAACCGAGAAAATGAAAACCTTTCTCATGCACTCTGAACTGTCTGATTGCAACGCGCTTTTGACTAAGCACGCGAAAACACTAGTGCACGTAACCCTTGATCTGTCCTCGTCACTCTCTGTCCCCGCTGAGTGACGCATGTCAGATGTGAGGTCACACAGACGTCACGTGACAGCATGCAGTCACAACCTCGGGCTCGGGGTTCATGACCTCTCAGTTTGCTGACGGAACAAAGCCCACTGGCAACGGCCAGCAGCGCGTCTGCCTCGTTTTCCAAGGGATGACTAGATACTGGACTGACAGGATGAACCGTCCTTGAGTAGTAGTTTGTGTATCTCCTCCTCCTCCTCCTCCTCCTCCTCCTCCTCCTCCTCCTCCTCCTCCTCCTCCTCCTCCTCCTCCTCCTCCTCCTCCTCCTCCTCCTCCTCCTCCTCCTCCTTCCTCCTCCTCCTCCGCCTTCTCTTCTTCTTGCGTCTTCTTCTCTTCTTCTTCTTCTTCTCTTCTTCTTCTCTCTTCTTCTTCTTCGTCGTCGTCGTCGTCTTCTTCTTGCTTCTTTTTCTTCTTCTTCTTTCTTCTTCTTCTTCTTCTTCGTCTTCTCTTCTCTTCTTCTTCTTCTTCTTCTTCTTCTTCTTCTTCTTCTTCTTCTTCTTCTTCTTCTTCTTCTTCTTCTTCTCCTCCTCCTCCTTCTTCTTCTTCTTCTTTCTTCTTCTTCTTCTTCTTCTTCTTCTTCTTCTTCTTCTTCTTCTTCTTCTTCTTTCTTCTCCTCCTCCTCCTCCTCCTCCTCCTCCTCCTCCATCCTCCTCCTCCTCCTCCTCCTCCTCCTCCTCCTCCTCCTCTCCTCCTCCTCCTCCTCCTCCTTTTTCTTCTTCTTCTTCTTCTTCTTCTTCTTCTTCTTCTTCTTCTTCTTCTTCTTCTTCTTCTTCTTCTTCTTCTTCTTCTTCTTCTTCTTCTTCTTCTTCTTCTTCTTCTTCTTCTTCTTCTTCTTCTTCTTCTTCTTCTTTTACCTCTGCTGCTGCTGTTCCTGCTCCTCCATTTCCTGCTGCTGTTTGTGCTGGACTAAGACTAAGAAAACTCCATCGTGTTCATTGTGTAAGTAATTTCTACCAGTTCATCCTCGTGAATGAAAAGCATGACTGACGACGACCGCGGCAGTGTAACAGCGAAAATTCACGTTAAGAGGAACGTTTATTTTCACAAGCAAACCCGCAGTACTAACTATACATTTTCGTGCAGTGGAAGCATGTTTCGGAAACTGTCACGTTCGGTCGTTATTCGGTGAAACGCTCAGTAATGTGTAGGGAATGTACTGATAGTTTCTGTACTTCGCTAAACACTAACACAACCACTAAAACCCGTCGTACGTGAGCTGACATCTCATGCTCTACACTGACGCTCTCACCCTCAGCGTGCGTCACTGTGGCAGCCAATCGCGGTTGGCTTTACTGGAGCAAGAGCATGAGCAGAGCTCTGCGATTGGGAGATATTTTTGTCGTGTGGACAGCGTCAGTGTGGAACGTGTAAAATCGTCTCTCATTAACGACGGCCTCAACAAAGCAATAAAAAAAAAACCACACACACCAACTCGCTGAGGCGCTTATGGTCTCAGGCGCCGGTGACACAGCAAAGCTAAGCTTGCGGTAACCGGATTCTCAACATGAGAGGATATGAGATAATGATCTGCCGTGCATGTGATAATT
>JAWQFJ010016431.1:12500-17500 GCA_034096865.1 Theodoxus fluviatilis | reverse complement strand
CAAGTGGTCTATTTGAAGTCACATGCTATACTATATCCTGTCAGAGACAACGTGATACAATGCTTCGCCTTCTCGTGCCGCAGTTTGCTTCTGTCTGATGACGACACTGGTGACGTCACAGCATGCTGTCAACCCAGAGGGAAAGTCTTCACGTCCAGTGGACGACCCTTCTAGCCTCCTGCACACGGAAAGTCCATCCTTCCTCTGGTACATGGGCAACCCCTCCCATCTCCTGACCCCCAGCACGCCTTTTGCTCTCGATGAGAACGCAGCCATCTATGGGGAGACCGAGGGCGACTCAAGAATCAACAGAACTGCAGATACAAGGGCAGGACACAACGGCACGGCGATTGGAGGTGATAGAGAGCAAGGGAGTCGTGGTGACGGTGGAAAGAATGTCGACGGCGGACTCACCATAGAGCAGATAAAGAGCAGAATAAGAAGCCTCAGCCAGAGGCTTTCTGAAGGGCTCGAGGCTGGAGGGCAGGCAGTGAGTGGACGCAGTCATGTCCATGGGAACGGCGGTCAAGGCCAGCAGGTCACGGTCGTCAGAGACGGACCGCGTTCCCAAGAGCGAAGCGGAAACGACCAAAGGGGTGAAAGCGGTCTTCAGAGGGGCGTTATCCCTGACTCAGGACCGAGCAGAGATGATGGCCCTAGGGGAGAACCCACAGGTGCAGTAAGCCGCAGTGGCAACGACAACAACAACAACAACAACGGTAGCATCAACAGTATTAACAACAGCACAAGCCCAGGCAATGCAGGAGCAGATGGTGCCGTTGAAAGGTCGGGCAACAGTGACGGCAATGCAGGAAATGAAAGTGAACTCGATTCCAACCCAAGAGAACCTGTCCCCAATGAAGAAGAATATGGCGACACAGGGTACACAGCTGAAGACAATAACCCAACTGGTTACGAAGGCACGGACGATAGAGAAGCCAGTTATGCCCAGGAATACGGTGATAGCTACTACGCAAGTGCGGAACTCAAGAGGCCTAGCAACCCCGAAGACAGTGGTGATGGCAGAGTTAGGAGAAACGCTGTCGATGCAGAGAAGATTGAAGACGTAGCACATGCAACTCTAGACAATAGCAGCCTTCCCATTCCGAGTGAAGAGACAGTCACTCCAGTCAATCCAGCCTCTGTATATGAGTCTGCAAATGGCACTGACACGACTGAGCCGAGGTCGACAACAGAAACATTGGAAAATTTTGAGAGCACCACTCCCGTACCAAATGCCAACGACAGTGCGTCAACACAAAACGCAAACACTTCTACAGAAAGTACAAGTTCAACTGACGAACAGCTTGAACATATGAACGCTCTTAGAGCCTCAGAAATCGCCAATTGTATTGCCCTTGGCGTCTCTGGAGGACTGGTGAACGCTTCCAACGCCAACATTTCTAACTTCATTGGCACCAGAAACATCATCAGCGAAGGCTGCCAGTGCAAATGCGACTGCAGTCGTGATTCGAGGGGGAAAACCAGCGGCGTGTCAAACAGAGGAAGAGGCAGCAGCCACGCCAAAAACCATGACGGTAGCAGCAAAAACAGCAGTGATCGAAGGTCTAGCAGGAAGCATAGTCAGCACACAGTTTCTGGAACCCGTGCCTCGCTAAGGAACAGAGCACGAGTCAACGGCGCGCATGTCCACCAGACCAATTCCAGTCAGAGCGAGAACAGCAGCCGAAGCAGTGGAAGGGAAATCAGCACAAACGATACCACGGTCGCCCCAAAGAAGACGGCACGTGTAGCCCAGAATGCATCTGGGATCGAGGGCTCTCCGTCTGTCACGGCTTCCCCTGCCCCCACGCTCTCGAGCAGAGACTCTCGCACCGCCACTACTGCACATTCTTCTGAATTTTTGGCTACAACTTCCCCTACACAAAGAAATGCAGAGACTCCAATAGCCCCAACATCTGCTGCCCCTCGGCAAAGAGCTAAGCGCACTGTTACTGCTACACCCATTTCAAAACAAGCAACAACAGGGATTTCAAAACCCCCAACAACAGTTGCCCCCAAACAAGGAACGACAAACATTCCTAGACCACCGACCTCACCTTCTCCAAGACAAAGAGCAACAAGCATTCCTAACTCACGGACTACATTGCCTCGTGAACGAGGAGCAACTGGCGTTCCCGCGTCACCAACTTTGTCTCCTCCGATCCAAGGAGCAACAGACAATCCCGAATCACGGAGTTCATCTGTCCCTAGACCACAGACAACAGGTACCCCCAAACTTACGACTACACCTGTTCCTAAACAAAGGACGACAGATGCTTCTATAACAGTGACAGCAAATGCTCCTGAACGCAAAAGGACAGGCCTGTCATCAGTACAGACTACGGCTATTCCTAAACAAACAACAAGAGGCATCTCCAGACCATCGACTACATCTACTGCGAAACAAGCTACACCTGGCACTCCTAAATCCCCAACTACACCTGCACCTAAACGAGCTACAACAGGCACTCCTAAATCTCAAACTACACCTGCACCTAAACGAGCTACAACAGGCACTCCTAAATCTCAAACTACACCTGCACCTAAACAAGCTACAACTGGCACTCCCAAATCCGCAACTACACCTGCACCTAAACGAGCTACAACAGGCACTCCTAAATCCCCAACTACACCTGTACCTAAGCAAGCTACAACAGGCACTCCTAAATCCCCAACTACACCTGCACCTAAACAAGCTATAACTGGCACTCCAAAATCCGCAACTACACCTGCACCTAAACAAGCTACAACAGGCACTCCTAAATCCCCAACTACACCTGCACCTAAACAAGCTACAACAGGCACTCCTAAATCTCAAACTACACCTGCACCTAAACGAGCTACAACAGGCACTCCTAAATCCCCAACTACACCTGCACCTAAACAAGGAACAACAGGCACTCCTAAATCTCAAACTACACCTGCACCTAAACAAGCTACAACAGGCACTCCCAAATCCCCAACTACACCTGCACCTAAACAAGGAACAACAGGCACTCCTAAATCTCAAACTACACCTGCACCTAAACAAGCTACAACAGGCACTCCTAAATCTCAAACTACACCTGCACCTAAGCAAGGAACAACAGGCACTCCTAAATCTCAAACTACACCTGCACCTAAACAAGGAACAACAGGCACTCCTAAATCTCAAACTACACCTGCACCTAAACAAGCTACAACAGGCACTCCTAAATCTCAAACTACACCTGCACCTAAACGAGCTACAACAGGCACTCCTAAATCCCCAACTACACCTGCACCTAAACAAGGAACAACAGGCACTCCTAAATCTCAAACTACACCTGCACCTAAACGAGCTACAACAGGCACTCCTAAATCCCCAACTACACCTGCACCTAAACAAGCTACACCTGGCACTCCAAAATCCCCAACTACACCTGCACCTAAACAAGGAACAACCGGAACTCCGAAATCGTCAACTACAGGCGCCTCCAGAGGTACAGCTACATCCACTCCAAGGCCTTCAACTACAGCAGCCCCTGGAGCTGCCTCATTCTCGCCTGAGTCTACAACTACACACGCTTCTGCACAATCGACTACAGCTGCACAGGAAGCTACGCCTACACCTAGTTCTGCACAGGAAGCTACGCCTACACCTAGTTCTGCACCAGCAGCGAATACCCCTGGTGCAGACCCGAGCCAAGAATCCGCGAAGACAGGCACCAGCTCTGGCAGTCGCAGGAGGAGACGGCGGTCTGTTCGCGCCGTGCTTGAGAAAGTTCTGGGAGACTGGCTGCAGAGGTGAGTGTCTCGAAGATTGTCCATTAAATAAAACTAAATGCCCTAGTCTGGGAGATGGGTTGCAAAGGTGGGTGGTGCATTGATTTTTTTGACAGAAAACGAAATGTTACAGTCTGGGAGATTTGTTGAAGAGGTGAGTGACGCACTGATTCATTTTTATAAAGAATATGAAACATTCTAGTCTGCGAGACCGGTTGCAGAGGTGGGTGGCGCATTGATTATTTATGAAGGAAAATGGAATGTTCTCGAAAGAGTCCTCTTCGTACGGGCATTCTGAAATTGCTTGTAGGTACTGTACTTTGGCAGGGGAGACAACTGTTGATAGAACTGAGGGAGTGCGGCAACTTCATTTATAGTTTCCATCATAAACGATGCCTTTGCTTTTAGTTGATGTCTGTAATTTTATGGCTAAATACTTCTTTTGTAACCTTTAGGCAACTTTTATAGAATGCACCTATCTTCTGCTTCATCGTACATGTCCTTTTGTACTCTCTGTGTGAGGTTCCCATGATCGAAATATCGCTAAAGAAAAAAAGAGGGAAAATAACCATCAGTGCTGGCAATTTGATAGACATTCTTGCAATCTAAGTTATTCACTCTATTTCTCATCAGATTGCACACACAATCGTCCTTGTTTCCTTTCATATTCCCACCAGAGAGAAAAGTCTGTCCACCTCCTTGTCTGTAAGGTACATACACAAAACATGCACATCGTGCAACGCTGCAGTTATTGCCACCCTCCTCGCTCGCGAAATTGTTTTTGTATTTCTCTCCCCGTTTTGGACAGACATAAATGTATCCACTAACGAGTACGAGATACTTAACACCACACTTGCAAAGCTATAACGCTCTGTTTGTCCCATTATCTCAGACAGAATGAAGGTCATCCCCCTTTCGTGCAAACAAGAAACCTAACTGCACATTCTTTTTTCTTTTCATCAGCCCTCCTCTCACTTCCACGCCAACCACTAACTTCCTGTTTTTCGCACACGTCTTTGAAAATATTATTTTGGTCATTTGGTATATGATATTGAGCAGTCAACCCTGAACCATACAGGAAAACAGAGCAATATCAGTATTTTGATATTTCTTTCTAGAAACCACTACTTGGACCAACACTCGGACACCACGAGTGAAGGAAGCGACTGCGGGGGTAACACTGTGCCCACTTTCGTGCCCTACCCCTACCCCTTGTGGGGGGCCAAGCCAGGCATTCAGGGGGGTGGCGGCTT
>JAWQFJ010016431.1:2500-10000 GCA_034096865.1 Theodoxus fluviatilis | reverse complement strand
TCACAATGAATGCGTAATAGACTTGACCCTTCGCATTACAGTATTGCGCCAAAAATAGTTCGTTCCGGATACTCTTTCCCCCCACTTTTTACATAAATCTCTCAGATGTCAAAACTTGTTTCCATTTCAACACAAGCATGTTATTTTATCGAATAAACGCTTGTTCATTGCCTCAACAAGCGTAATTTATGAGTTTTGGGCGAATAGTCTCAGAACTACTTTAACGGCGTATGTCAGGGAGCAGAGGGCTGTCTCACAAGCCCCTCGTATGACCTCTATTTGACTATTTCGGACGGAATCCTTCCATCACGTGATATGAACTGTGCTAGAGACTCTTTCGCCGGCAGGCGAAGTCTGTAGTGGACTAGAGTGGCGTAGTGGCTCGGCATGTTGCCAGTTGTGAGAGGCGAATAGGTGCCGGAATGACTTGACTGCTATTCATCATCACAGAGGTAGGCACAAAGACAGACAGACGCATGGACAGACACACAGTACGGCATATATTCACACACACACACACACACACACACACACACACACACACACTCACACTCAGATGAGCGTACCGAATGATACGTGGGCGAAATGAAAGGCAGACGAAAGAAGAGCGAAAGCCAGGGAGACAGGCGAATTAAGACAGTAACACGGATACATAGAGCACGGATCGTGCGCGCGCACACACACACATGCGCGAACTCACACACATAGATACACGGAACACACACATCTGTGTATACTTGCACGCGAGCGCTTAAACGCCTGCTCATACATACGTACGCACAATGCACCACAGCGACAGAGTTCATGCGCAAACACGTGGACACATTTTCCCCTGATGACTTTCACCAATTGATTTTACTGTGGCTTCTTCGTTATCAAAGTCGCATGGTCACACGTGCACGGTTGTCCTGAATTCTTCTCTCCATTCAAAATGGCGTGCAAGGAAAAATCTACAGCAGTGAATACTAACATCTGCCGTGATTGCTTCAAGTATTTTAAAACATTCACAACATTTCTGCTTCTCAAGGCTAGCAAATATTTATGTGTTGTTTTTTCATCTAACTCCAGACAACCTTTTCGCTTAGTAACATTGAAAATAATTTTTGGGGAAAATGGTCCCGAGTGCAGAACGATAGTAAAATATTTGCTTTTAAACGATAGTCCTTCATGATTTTTATTTTCGTACATCACTAGCCATGTGACTGTGTTAGGTTCCCCATGGGAGTGAGAAAGAATGTGTTGTCATCATTCACGTTTATGTGACAATCCCTAGGTCACGTTTTCGTCATGGATGGCTGCGCTGCAGCATTTTACGGACGTGCATGACTTGGCCCAGCTTGCTGTGAACATAACACCTAAACTCTACCCGGATGTGACCTGACCTGACCTGCAGCACTTTACGGACGTGCATGACTGATTAGCTCAGAGTTTTCCGGCTTGGCCTCATCTTGCTGTGAAGATAACACCTAAACTCTACCCGGATGTGACCTGACCTAGTTTATCGTTTGTCGTCGTGACATCAGGAAGACATCCAAGGTAGTTGCATGAGCACTTCTCTTCTCCTGTCTGAGCTACACCCTGTACACTCGTGGGCGTCTGCATCCGCGTGGTCGTGGGTTACGCATGTGTGTGTGTGTGTGCGCGTGTGTGTGTGCGCGTGTGTGTGTGTGTGTGTGTGTGTGTGTGTGTGTGTGTGTGTGTGTGTGTGTGTGTGTGTGTGTGCGTGTGTGTGTGTGACTGTGACCGCTTGCGTACATGCATTCAAGTGAATTCGTGTGCGTGCGTGTGAGTACATTCAGGTGTGTGAGTGTGTGTGTGTGTGTGTGTGTGTGTGTGTGTGCGTGTGTGTGTGTGTGTGTGTGCGTGCGTGTGTGTGTGTGTGTGTGTGTGTGTGTGTGTGTGCGTGTGTGTGTGTGTGTGTGCGTGCGTGTGTGTGTGTGTGTGTGTGTGTGTGTGTGTGTGTGACCGCTTGCGTACATGCATTCAAGTGAATTCGTGTGCGTGCGTGTGAGTACATTCAGGTGTGTGAGTGTGTGTGTGTGTGTGTGTGTGTGTGTGTGTGTGTGTGTGTGCGTGTGTGTGTGTGTGTGCGTGCGTGTGTGACCGCTTGCGTGCATGCATTCAAGTGAATTCGTGTGCGTGCGTGTGAGTGCATGCAGGTATGTGTGTGTGTGAGTGTGTGTGTGTGTGTGTGTGCGTGTGCGTGTGTGTGTGCGCGCGCGCACTGTGCAATCATCCAAGAGTAACAGCGTCTCACATTTTAAACGATTGCACGAAATATCAGAAGCTGTACCTAGCGAGGCACAACTGAACCGTAGATCTCATTTGTAAGGACTTGCCTCAGACAGATTCATGCATCGATGTAGGAATGGATGTAGGAGACTGCGGGGTCTGTACACAGAGTGACACGATCGTTGTGTGGAGCTCGTACTGCAGGAACTCACCAAGTCGGTGCTGACGGAATATTGTGAAGTGTTCCACAATCAGCCAGTGGCTCTGCACGGAGAAGCAATAGACACTTGCAAACCAGACATTGGTCTATTAGACCATAGTCAATCAGCCGCTTTCATTATTGAAGTGTCCCACCCTTTTGATGCATTTCTGGACGGATGTTATAAGAGAGAGGAAAAGAGAGAGAGAGAGAGAGAGAGAGAGAGAGAGAGAGAGAGAGAGAAGGAGAGGGAGAGAGAGAGTGCCCTCCTACACATAAGTTCAACAAATACATGCCACTACACTTCAAGCTTTGTGAAGTGGGTTTTTCCACCAAGATCGTTGTCCTGGTGATCGGTTCTCTTGGAACCGAGCACCGACACGTAGTTCCATGCGTGACACTACTGGGCTTACCCAAGCAAGTGAGCAAAGGCCTTGCAAAATATCTATGCATCTCAGTGATGATTGGATCAAGAAGAGTCTGGGCTAGACCAGATCACATAATGACGCAAACTGTAAGTCCTTGACTTTCACCTGACCAGCTCACACCCATGATGAGCACCAGCTGGATATAATATTACTGAAAGAGGTTTTCCACCATTTATACAAGCTGCGTGCTAATCTACCTATGCGACGTAGTAAAGGGTGGGAGGTACACATACAGAGGAGAGAGAGAGAGAGAGAGAGAGGGTGAGGGGAGAGAGAGAGAGAGAGAGAGAGAGAGAGAGAGAGAGAGAGGGGGGGTGACGGGAGAGAGAGAGAGAGAGAGAGAGAGAGAGAGAGAGAGAGAGAGAGAGAGAGAGAGAGAGAGAGAGAGTGAGTGAGTGAGTGAGAGAAAACCGTCAGGCGGGCTGAGACATGATGACGGACAGAGACGGACAGACAGATGGATAGACATGTGGGTGGATGGAGGGACGGACAGACAACGACAGAGAGACTATGAGTGGTACAGAAAGAAGGACAGAGAAATACAGAGAGAGAGAGAGAGAATTGAAGAGACATAATCATGAATAGAGATGGCCAAATGCAGTCATATACATGGCGAATGGTGTATGATAGAGAGAATGTCGTCATAAAGCTCCGGCGTGCTCTGTTATCCATGAGGCCATCGAAGTGGAAAGGGGTAACGCTTGCATTCCTTTGATATTGCTCTTGATGACTGTAATAAATTTCTTGCAATAAAGTGTTTTGATGTGTGTGTGAGTGTGAGTGTGTGTGTGTGTGTGTGTTTGTGGGTGTGCGCGTGCGTGCGTGTGTGTGTGTGTGTGTGTGTGAGAGAGAGAGAGAGAGAGAGTGAGTGAGAGCGAGAGTGAGAGAGTGAGTGAGAGAATGAGAGAGTGAGCGAGAGAGTGAGAGAGTGAGTGAGAGAGGGTGAGTGAGAGAGAGGGTGAGTGAGAGAGAGAGAGAGAGTGAGAGGGATATGGAGAGATATAGGGAAAGGGAGGGAGAGAGGGTGATGGAGATAGAGAGAGGGAGAGAGAGAGGGAGAGAGTCAGAGAGAGAGAGGGAGAGAGAGAGAGAGAGAGAGAACGAAACGAACGAACGAACTTTATTTTACAAGGGTAGTGAATAAGGCAGTAGTGCCTTTTTTACATTCAGCCCTTGAGGCAAAATATTCAAATGTAGTACGAGGGAGAGAGAGAGAGAGAGAGAGAGAGAGAGAGAGAGAGAGAGAGAGGAGGGAAGAGAGAGATTGAGAGAGAGAGGGAGAAGGGGAGAGAATGAGAGAGAAAGAGAGAGAGAGAGAAAGAGAGAGAAAGAGAGAGAGAGAGAAAGAGAGAGAGAGAAAGAGAGAGAGACAGAGAGACAGAGAGAAAGAAAGAGAAAGTCTAATAGAAGCAAGAAGTATACATGTACAATTTATTAAACATACTAAAATGAGTATAGATAGTGTACTAGAGAGAGACAGAGAGAGAGACACCTAAAGAGAGAGACAGAGAGAGAGAGAGAGAGAAAGAGAGAGAGAGAGGGGAAAGAGAGAGACAGAGACATATAGAGAGAGAGAGCGAAAGGGAGATATATATATATATATATAGAGAGAGAGAGAGAGAGGGGAGAGAGAGAGGAGAGAGAGAGAGAGAGAGAAAGAAAGACACCGACAGAGAGAAAGTGACACAGAGAGAGAACGAACGAACGAACGAACGAACGAAAACGTTATTGTGTAAACCATCAACCCAGTACAAGGACTCAGCAACATGGGCACATATGTCACAATTCCTAATGTAGACCTCCTCCTCTTAAAAGCAAGAAGTAAATAGATGCTCACATATATCTTACTCTTTCCCTGTCGTAATTTGATAAGCACATCAAACTTTCTTGCATAGTTAACCCAAAACAAACATGTAGGTGCCTTATTCGTATCTCTTCGTAAGCTGGTCACACAAACATAACATGTTTTTCATCCTCGAATCTTTCATTGCAACTAGGGCACAACAGCGTAGCTGGCTCACTTTATCTATATCGGTGTACGTAGAGTTCGCTATTGCCCAGACGAAAACAAACGTACAAGTCTCTGAAGATAGGATTGTCCAAGTCATGAGATATTGCTCTAACTTAGGGTTACACTTGAATACCTTGTAAAAGGAGTATCTCTCGCTATTTTGTAATGTCGAGTGCCAACATTCGTTGTAGCGACACACCAATCTCCGCTTTAATTCTTTTACGAACTTGTTTTCTTCACGGGCCCCCTCTGTTGTCTCCATATATCATGGAGTTCATAATCAAATAGTATATCTAATCTTCATTGCCCAACAAGTATTTGTAGTATTTGTACCCATCATCATATGGTATATCTTTTTGAGGTATCTCTTGTCATCCATCCTTATTAACCGAAGCCAATATTTAACACAGCGTAGTATAGCATAAATGTACAATGGATGACGTCCAGTATCACAATAAATCATCACGTTAGGTGTTCTTTCTGACACATTGAGAAAACTTTTTTTATCATATGCAGCTGAACTTTCTATATATCTTCACAACTGCTCACTCTCCAAATCTCTGCTTCATAAAGTAATATCGGTTGGATTTGAACATCAAATACCCTAAAGATGACACTAGGTGAGGTACACATCATTCTCCTATAAAGGTCTCATGGCCTGCACTACAGTAGCCTCTCCTTTCATCAACAAGCTTGCTCGCGCCCTATTGTACGATAGTTTGCTGGAAAACCTGTAACCCACATAGGTATACTACCTCTAGCTTTTCTCCCCCAATATGCCAGTGTTCATGAGCCGCCAGATAGCCCCCTAGACAGAATACCATTACTTTAGATTTTGTCATGTTGATACTCAGCGTCTAGCTGGTCTAGCTGGTTCTGTAGACCTATGGGTGTATTAGACAGGACAACGACATCATCGGCAAAAAGGAGGAGATAGACCGTTGTGACATCAGGTAGGAGTTGGATGCCATGTTTACTTTTCTTGCGACGTCTTTAGCAACTTCCTCAACAGCATAAGAAAACAGGATCGGTGAGCATTTGATCCCCTGCTTCAGCCCCGAGACACATTCAAAATAGGACAGAGAGTGTGAGAGTGAGATGTGTGTGTGTGTGTGTGTGTGTGTGAGAGAGAGAGAGAGAGAGAGAGTCACACATAGAGACACAGAGTGAGACAGAGAGACAGAGAGAGAGACAATACAGAGAGACAATACAGAGAGAGAGAGAGAGACAGAGAACGAGACAGAGAGAGAGACAGAGAGACAGAGAGAGAGACAGAGACAGAGAGAGACAGAGAGAGAGAGACAGAGTCAAAGTGAGACAAAAGGAGAGACAGAGAGACAGACAGAGAGAGACAGAGAGAGACAGAGAGAGACAGATACAGAGAGAAACAGAGATAGACAGAGAGAGATACAGAGAGACATAGAGAGAAACAGAGATAGAAAGAGAGAGAGACACACAGAGAGAGAGACAGAGAGCGAGACACACAGAGAGAGAGAAAGAGAGAGAGAAAGAGAGAGAGAGAGAGAGAGAGAGAGAGAGAGAGAGAGAGAGAGAGAGAGAGAGACTAGGTCCCACCCCGCTTTTGACGTCGTTGTCATGAATAATCAATTTCCTAGATTTTGTCTGGCGGATATGAAAGCTGAAAATAACTCTTCACCGTTTAGGTAATTCATCCATGATCAACCAAGCGTTTCCCATCATACTTTGCCTCACATCAGATGCACACGGGCTTCAGGAAAGGCGTAGACTGCGAGACTCCTCAAGATGAACCTGTTGTGCACCTTGCTGGTTGCGGGGGCTTTGGTTACCATGGTGATCAGTAAACCAAAGATGCCAGTGCCGTCGAAAGCGGAAGCTATTTTCATCCAAAGTGAGTTCAGATAAGTCCTAGAGATGTACAAATGTGTGTACTCTAGTCTGACTTAGTCGAGACACGGTTTTTCTGTGTGGATCGATGTTCCGGATGTTCATTTGGAAACTATCTCTCTCTCTCTCTCTCTCTCTCTTTCTCTCTCTACTCTCTCTCTCTATCTCTCTCTCTCCCTCTCTCCCTCCCCCCTCTCTCTCTCTCCCTCTCTCCATCCCTCTCTCTCTATCTCTATCTCTCTCTCTCCCTCCCTCCCTCCCATCTCTCTCTCTCTCTCTCTCTCTCTCTCTCTCTCTCTCTCTCTCTCCCTCCCTCCCTCCCTCCCTCCCTCCCTCCCTCCCTCCCTCCCTCCCTCCCTCCCTCCCTCCCTCCCTCCCTCCCTCCCTCCCTCCCTCCCTCCCTCCCTCTCTCTCTCTCCCTCCCACCCCCACCCACCTCTCTCTCTCTCTCTCTCTCTCTCTCTCTCTCTCTCTCTCTCTCTCTCTCTCTCTCTTTCTCTCTCTCTCTCTCAGCTTTAATCGACTCTTTCAGAGACAATTTTATTGCAGCACTTGCATGCTTATACTTGTATATGTCAAGAAAAAATCTTAAGCATAGATATAAAATGATTCGCTAAACTTGCTACTTCGGGGATGTTGTCTAAAGAGTAAATAGCAATGGCGTATGAGTGTGTGCTTTGTACGTGCGTATGTTTGTGTGTGTGCGTGCGTGCGTGTGCATGTGTGTGTGTGAATGTGTGTGTGCCTGCGTGTGTGCGTGCTTG
>JAWQFJ010016429.1:0-18284 GCA_034096865.1 Theodoxus fluviatilis | reverse complement strand
ATGCTGCATTGTACACTGGCACATGTTGCCAAGATTTCTCTTTGTTTCTCTTTGCTGTGTAAAATCGTCTTGATAAGTTTGAAGGGGGAAAATGGGAAGAAATGTATCAAATGTGCTGCACTTTATAGTTTGTGCTATGATGTGTATACAACATGCAAGTTTGAGTGTGCTGGACAGAGCTCACAGTAAAGTGGTTGGAAATGTCCACAATGTTTACATGTATTTAGTGTATTGTATTTCTGTGTCAACAGCAAAGATCACTTTTGTGGCTCACATGTGAAGCAAAAGTGAGTCTATGTACTCACCCGTTTCGTCCGTCCGGGCGGCAGGGCGTCCGTGTAAAACTTTAACGTTGGATTTTTCTCGGAGACTATTAAGTCTATCAACACCCAATTTAGCATGATGGTGTATGATGACAAGGCGTCAAAAAACATACATAGTGACTTGACCTTGCTTCAAGGTCAAGGTCGCAGGGGCCATAAATGTTGTCTAAAAAACAGCAGTTTTTCACATTTTCTCAATTTTCTCTGAAGTTTTTGAGATTGGATACCTGACCTATATATGGTATATAGGGCAAAGTAAGCCCTATCTTTTGATACCAGTTTGGTTGACCTTGCTTCAAGGTCATGGTCACAGGAGCTCTTCAAAGTTGGATTGTATACATATTTTGAAGTGACCTTGACCCTGAACTATGGAAGATAACTGTTTCAAACTTAATAATTATGTGGGGCACATGTTATACTTTCATCATGAGACACATTTGGTCACATATCATCAAGGTCAAGGTCACTTTGACCCTTATGAAATGTGACCAAAATGGGGTAGTGAACCACTAAAAGTGACCATATCTCATGGTAGAAAGTGCCAATAAGCACCATTGTGCTTCCTATGTCTTGAATTAACAGCTTTGTGTTGCATGACCTTGGATGACCTTGACCTTGGGTCAAGGCCACATGTATTTTGGTAGGAAAAATGTGTAAAGCATTTCTTAGTGTATGATGTCATTGGTAGGTTTAGTTGTTTGGCCTTGACCTTGAAGGTCACCTGAATGTCAAGGTCATGTAAAGGTCAAGGTCAAGCATGTGAGTCGTATGGGGTTTGCCCTTGTTTGTGGAGTGGAGGTTTGGTATTGGCAGCGTGACAATGAGCTGAAGACTTTGATGACAATGCAGTGACCATGCCATGGAGCAGTCATGAGTCCAAGACTATAGGTGAAGTAGTTTTGTGTGACACTGGATCTTGTTGATTTGTGCTGTAGCAGAGCCTCTTGTCCCGTGTTTGTGTCCTGTGTGTGAACTGGTGGAAGACTGCTAGGGATCTAGAGGGAATGCTAGAGTGCCATTCCCCCATGCTGAGCACTCAAGTGCAGCTGACTGATGACATGTACAGGGCATAGCTGTGAGTGGTAACAGAGATGACAATAGTGGTTGTGGGTTTCTCTGTGTGTGTGTGTGTGTGTGTGTGTGTGTGTGTGTGTGTGTGTGTGTGTGTGTGTGGTTATGTGTGTGTGTATGTGTGTGTGTGTGTGTGTGTGTGTGTGTGTGTGTGTGTGTGTGTGCTTGTAATCCCTGCCTCATATATAATGAGATTCCCCACTTCGTACAAACTTTAGTTGCTTTGTAAATTGACTTCCCACATTGTAGGAACTTTAGTTGCTTTGTAAATTGACAAACATTTTACTTGTGTTGTGTAATGGTTAGATGGTGAAGATTATGGGGAGGTGATACGTACAGTAATACAAATCTGGTGCCTTGATTTTCTGTCCGAGGTGTGTTGTATTTTTCCACTGCTTCAGTTGTTGCAAAATTTCCAGAGGAAGGGAGATAACTCAAGTGCAGGAAGTGGATTAGGCTGTGCTTGATATGTTTTAAGCTCTGTAAATGTTCACAGTATTTTCTGTTGTATTTACTGTTGTTGTTTTTATTATTCCAAAGCATGCAACTTATATGGTTTACTGATGAATGTTATTCTAAAGATTGACATAATTGAAGTTATTTATATTGTCAAAAATGACAACTTGTAACCCCAGTGGATGTAGGAGAACATTCAAGGTTCAGGGTGATTCTTGATAAATTATTGATATGTTTGAAATGCTTTCCCATTACTTAAATAAAGTCTTGCTATGCTTATGTATGCAAGTGTGACTTATTTTGTATCTGTTTACAGACTACAGGGAACATTGTGTGTATGTGTGGGTGAAGTTGATGTCTGCATGCACACCTATGTGAGTAAGATTTCAGAGGATGGGGGTGAGGGGAGTGGTAAGACAGCTTACTAGAGCAAGCCAGGGCAAGGGAAGCAAGGGAGACACCATGTAAGCGCTTCAAAGACAGAGACCATCACATGCGTGATAAGTGGCTGTATAAAAGCACATATGTACCCTGCCCTTCACAAGCCAGCCCTGGCCCCAGCTTGACAGGCCCAACTCCTCAGCCTTGCAGACGGCCAGAAGATGCCGAAAGGAAGTAGACCAGGTAGGAGGACGTTGGGCTGTGGTGCGGGGAGCGCGGATGGGACTGCAAGGTGTTCCCAGTGGAGGTGGGCTGCAGGGGCTTGGTGGGGCACTCTGCTCTCCCTTTCCTACAGTGCCTGGGGGCAAGGGTCCAGATCCATTGGGAAGGTTACAGGACAGCTGCAGGAAACTCTCTCTGTCTCTCTCTCTGTCTCTCTCTCTCTGTCTCTCTCTGTCTGTCTCTCTCTGTCTGTCTCTCTCTGTCTGTCTCTCTCTGTCTCTCTCTGTCTGTCTGTCTGTCTGTCTGTCTCTCTCTCTCTCACTCTCTCTCTCTCTCTCTCTCTCTCTCTCTCTCTCTCTCTCTCTCTCTCTCTCTCTCTCTCTCTCTCTCTCTCACTTGTCCCCCGGCAGCCGAGCAGTGCGGTCGTGTCGCGCGTTGCTCCCGCTAGTAGGGTGGTCGAGGCCATAGTGCTGAACGAGTCGGATATGTGGCTGCTTACTTGCTTTCATGGACAAGGTTCTGACTGTGCAAATGTAAGTTGAGTGAAACCCTTAGCATCTTTATTTCAAAATTTGAATTGTGATGAATTCGCAAATTGTGCATTAGGATTGTTCCCGAACCGCGCTCACGTTGAACAGTGAAAGGTTGAACCCTGGATTGTTCTATTTTAACTGTTCCAAGACTGCTAGATTAGTGTGCAATGCAAAAGGCACAACTGAACAGTTTGACTGATTGTATATATGTTACAGGGAATAAGAACATTTAGGGAATAAGCTTAATCCCTGAAATTTTAAGGGAATAGGCTTATTCCCTGTTTCAACTGGGGAGTAAGCTTATTCCCTTAAAAAATCAGGGATTTAGCTTATTCCCTGAAATGGGAGGTCATTTTTTTGGCTTATTCCCTGATTAGTTTAAAGCACACAAACAGAAACACTAATACAAGATTTGTTGCTTTAAACATTGGTTTATCCCTCCAGGTTTACTGGAGGTCCTACAGACTTTGTCTGTCTGTATGTCTGTCTGTCTGTCTGTCTGTGTGTGTGTGTGTGTGTGTGTGTCTGTCTGTCTGTCCTGACTTAACGGCTGATATCTCAATAACTAGTTAACGGATTTCCTTGACATTTTGCACACTTACTGGAAGTTAGGTCCGATTGAATCTGCCCGAGGAAAGATCAAAACACTAACACCGACAACAGTTCACGAAATCATTCTGTATTTATCAAGAGAGTGAGTAAAAGTCAAGAAAGAACTCATTTCCAAGCAAAAGAAGTTTTAAAGAGTGATCAAAGCTCACTGACATCGAATTTATTTATGGTAAAATGTACACGTCTTTCTGTTTGTGTGTTTCAAACTAATCAGGGAATAAGCCAAAAAATGACCTTCCATTTCAGGGAATAAGCTAAATCCCTTATTTTTTACGGAATAAGCTTACTCCCCAGTTGAAACAGGGAATAAGCCTATTCCCTTAAAATTTCATGGATTAAGCTTATTCCCTAAATTTTCTTATTCCCTGTAACATATACATTGCGACGCCTGCAAATTAGTATTGATCACGATATTGCAAGCACAGAACGCTGAGAGGCAGTGTTACATCTTAAATTGACTTGCCGTGGGAAGTTGTGACCCGAACTACGCACCCATGGACGAGACAGTGTTGCACCCCCTGATAGCCACAAGTGCCTGAGTGTATAGGAAATGATATTTCAAATTGCATAGGTTTTTAATTTATGTATTCACTGTTTCTTTTGCTGGAAAATATTCTGGCTGAACTGTGCTAACTTTCCTTGACCATGGGTGATTCACTGGAGAGTTATCGTCAACGCATTGGCGCACACTTTGCCCGTGCAAATGGCCGTGGCATGAAACGGGGTTCCCCGCTTGCTCGTAGACCTCGTGATCTTCATGCTTCCTGCAACGCTGATCTGCATCTGGAGAGGCAGGCCATACACGGCTTGCAGGGTGATGTGTGCTCAGTAGCACGGCGGCTTAGACTCTCAAGGGGTAGGGCGCGCGCAGGTTTGCTCCTGACCGTCTTATGCGCTGCACTTTGGATTATGTGCACCTGCAAAACTCCTTGCCCGGCAACGACGCTGCATGATCTTTCTGGACTACTTTTGCTTGGGGGAAATGTAGAAAGAAACCCCGGGCCCCCCTGGACCAGTTGGTGAATACATTGTTGTCTACCCAACGGAAAATGGACCACGGCTACCTCGGGAAGATTACATTCCGCCAAATCAAACGACACATGGTGCACGTGAAAACGTCAACTTTGGGACAGCAAATGTCAATCCTATGCCTCTTCATTCAGGCACTGAAGCAGAGCTACGCAATCTTTATGCTCAGCAGGAGAAATTGAACCATGCTCTACAAGAAACTCAAGAGCGATGCCGCTACCACTGTGCCCATCTATACCAATGGAACTCTGCACTCCAAGCACAGATTGACGGCATGAAATACCACGTCAACAACATATATGCAGAGATGCAAAATAAGATGATCAGCCAAGAAGAACAAATAGAAAACCTAGAAATGTCTGTGAGGCAGAACAGTATTAGACTATTTGGACTCCCGGAGAATCCCCGTGAGTCATACTGGGACTGCCTGCAGTTAGTCCTGAAAACTTTCCACGACGCTCTCCCTGACTTTTCATGGACCGAGAGAGATGTTGGAAGAGTTCAGCGCTTGGGATCTCTCATTGACAAAGAACAGCAAAACAACCCCCGTCCCGTTCTCGTAGAACTAACATCCTGGACAGACAAGATGAAACTACTAAAGCTGGGCCGTCACCATTTCCGGAGACATGGTGTCCGAGTCTCTGGTGTACTGACCACGAGACAAACCACAACCCTGCAAGAGCTCCAGAGACAGGGACACAATGCATACTACAAGAACAACCAGATCTATTTCAGGGATGAGACCCGGGCTAGACATTCACCAAAGCGAGGCCTTACCCAACACGGAACTCCCGCAAATGATATGAGCTTCGGACCTGAATATAAAGGACAGCGCCGCAATCAAGGGCTCCAACACCCACCTCGACAAAACAGGAAGGTGTTTCCTAGACGCCGCGCACCTCAAAGGAAGTCGCCTGGTACCGAAGGCAACGAGCGACCAAAGAAGCGGATGAGCCGTCAGGTGCAAGCCGAGACCGCTCGAGTTTATTCGGGTCAACAAGCTCCGGATTGTGGAGCGCCGACTCCGAACGCCAGAAATGACATGTCTTGCAGAGGGAGGAGGGATTCGGCTGGTAGCCCAGAGTGCTACCAGTACCGAGCAACTCTGCAATACAACCAGCAGTCATCGCCCCAATATCTGGTGATCGACGAATACGTCGCCTCACCTGAGGAACAAGGATCAGACGACAACGGGGACATGACAGATACGCCGTGTGCTTTTGCAGAAACACGGCCACAGCTACAGTCATCGGTGCCTTTACACTTGGAAAATGATCTGCACTCGCAGTTGGTGGCACCCATGCTTGCTGCAGTAGTGCAGTTTTGTCCGAGAGACCCACGGAGATGCCTATTCCGGTGAAATCGCCGGTTGACGTGTTTTCCCATGGGAATGATCAGCCTCCGCGCACTCCAGCCCCGAGCATAGCTGTGCATTCGGCGCCAAAAAGGATTCAAAGCACTCTGGTGAGATGGTTGGACTCTGGCAATATTAACAGAGCGACTGCCGCGAGTGCTAGTCCGACTTTCGTGGAGATCGGTGAGGAGGCACGGCAGTGTTCCGCGATAAGACGCACACAACACAGCAACACCTCCAGCTCCGCCCAAACTTCTGTGTGGGACGGACGACTTCGTAGAAGAAGTTTGTCTCCGTCAAGAGCGCCGGATGCGGCGGAGAAATGACGGGGAGGCCGTCGCCCATCACTAGATGTCCGGTATGTAGCCAGCAGCATGGTTTGCTGGAACATTGACGGGCTCACTTCTAAACTTGGCTTACCTGGTTTCACGGAATACTTGTCTTCGTTTGACATATCTTGTCTGCTGGAAACCTTCACAGCTGCATCGTTTGACTTCAGCGTCTATTTTGGAGACTATGATGTTTTTCACTCACCTGCCATAAAGTTGTCGAACCAGGGCCGGAGATCGGGGGGAGTAATTGTTCTAAGGAAAAAACATCTCGCCCCATACATGACACAGATAGATATCAAGAACGACAACATGCTAGCGTTTAGAATAATAAGCACTATGCAGACAAGTGTCATTCTAATCTTTGTGTATATTCCACCCCAAGACTCCCCGTACTACAGACTACGGGACACATCGTGCAGCATATTCCAGCTGGAAGATGTACTGCTACAACTACAGGGGACTTTCCCGGAAGCAGCTGTAATGATTTGCGGCGATCTGAACGCCCGTATTGCAGACTGGGACTCGCCAGCTGCAGACGAAGTTTGGGACGACGTAGACGGACCAGCACAAGTAGACTCGGGTTGTCCTTCTCTTCGCCAGTACAGACAGTCGCAGGACGGCTCTTCCAATAATTTTGGTAACATCTTAAAAAACTTTTGCTTCGTACACCAGATGACTGTTCTAAATGGACGCACGGATGGTGATAGAGAAGGTCGGAATACGTACATTTCAGTCCATGGAGACAGCGTGATTGACTACTGTATGATAGCTGGTGACTATTCTAACTGTTCCCTTAATCTCATTGTTGCTGACCGGATAGAAAGCAGTCATATGCCCTTAGAAATTGCGATTGGATCCTCGCACACAAACATGAACAAACTGTTACACAGAAAGAAGAACGTCTCCAAATTAAGGTGGGATGATAGCAAGGCAAATGAATTCTATCAAAATACACAGAGCCCTGATTTCAAAGAACGATTAGTCAATGCATTCGATATGCTCGACGTCTCAGTAGAATCGGCTCTTCAGTCATTCAATGCCGCAATTCTTACCTGTGCAGAAGGTATGAGGAAAAATGTTCTGATAAATAGTTCATTTCCCACTCAACAAGCTACATGGTACGATCGGGACTGTCGTAATTTTAAAAAGGCAACCAAAAAAGCACTGATCGTATATAGAAAGACAGGACTTGCAGTTGACAAAGATAGTTACGTAAGCACCAGGAAAACGTACAAAAGCATGATTAGGGAAAAGAAACGAGATTATCTCAACTCTTCACGGATAACTCTTCTTGAAAGCATAAAAGATTCTCGCAGATTTTGGTCCATCATCAGACGTGCAGCAAGCAGGACACCACCTGCTGTCGACATTGACATAACAATTTGGAAAAATCATTTTGAGAAACTGTTCCACCGAAACTTAAGTCCTAATCTTTCTTTTGGTCTAAGCAACACTCAAGGTGGTACTCACGTGCGCAAAGTCAACGAACTCGATGACGAAATATCATTAGAGGAAGTGATGATAGCTATCCAAAAGATTAAGCCAGGCAAGTCGCCAGGTCTCGATGAAATCCCCGGGGAATGCTTCAAAGTGGCAGGCGCAAGCATAGGACCCTTCTTGACTAAGTTGTTCAACTTCCTTTTCACCTCTCAGTACTTCCCCCGAGAATGGTGCCACTCTGTAATAGTTCCCCTGTTCAAAAAAGGGTCACGGTTGGACCCTAATAATTATCGAGGAATATCTCTGCTGAACATACTTAGCAAAATATTCTCGTCCATCTTGACGCGCCGGTTGCGCCTTTGGGCAGAGGACCAAAACATAATTTGCCACGAGCAGGCAGGATTCAGGGCAGAGTACTCGACAGTTGATCATATTTACACTCTGCATGCTATGGTCCTCAAGCACGTCTACGGGGAAAGACGTGGAAAGCTCTATATAGCCTTCGTCGATTACGAAAAGGCTTTTGACTCTGTCAATCGTGACACACTTTGGAGCATCCTTGAATCCATAGGCCTTTCAACAAAATTCATTGGAATGCTGAAAGCCATGTACTCACAGGTCGAATCGTGCGTTAGATGGAACCACAGTCTTTCGGACTTCTTCAGCTGCCCCGTTGGCGTAAAGCAGGGGGCCTTAGAGAGTCCGATAATGTTCGTACTATACATGAATGTCGTGGCTGACTACGTCCGCAGGCTTGGAAAACATGGTGTTCAACTCCTGCCAGGATCGGCAGAACTGTTTTTCCTCATGTTTGCAGATGACGTTGCTCTTCTTTCAACGACGCCATCTGGGTTACAAAACCAACTGAATAATCTAAACAATATTTCGAAATCACTAGGTCTCAAGGTGAATACTAAAAAAACTAAAGTTATGGTATTTCGAAAAGGCGGCCACTTAGCAAAAGGTGAGAAGTGGTCCTTGGACAACACGCGACTTGACATAGTAAATGAATACACATACCTAGGCATTGCCTTCACTACCCGATTGTCTGCGAATGTATGCACCGAAGACTTGGCCACAAAAGGAAAGCAAAACGCTGTCCAGATTTTGAAGACGATGTGGAGACTACACACCTTAGACACGAGTGTGTTTTTTAAAATGTTTGATTCACAGGTATTGCCCACCTTGCTGTATGGCTCAGAAATCTGGGGCCTGAGCTGTACGGATAACATTGAGAAGGTGCATACCTTTGCGTGTAAAAAGATTCTGGGACTAGACACGCGGACGCCAAACCACATGGTTTACGGAGATTTAGGTAGATATCCTCTAGCTGTTTCTAGCATCATTAGAACCATCAAATACTGGCTAAAACTGTCTAAGATGCCTTCTATGAGACTCCCCAAACAAGCCTATGTTATGCTGACTATTTCCAAAATTGCACCTAACAAGAACTGGGTAGCTACAGTAGAAAACTGTTTGTGCAGACTTGGTTTTGGATTTGTGTGGCTCAATGGAGGAGTCCAGAACGAGACAAATTTCCTGAAACAGTTAAAACAAAGGCTAAAAGATTGTCATTTACAGGATTGGCACGCGAAATGTTTCAACAGCGAAAGATTTCACTGGTATTCCACCTTCAAAGATCATTTTGGGAGAGAGGAGTATCTGTCCCTTCTCAACATAAAGAAATTCCGTGACGTATTCATACGTTTTCGTTTTGGGATAAATGATCTAAATACAAACAGACGATATTTGAACCGTCCGAGCCCAGATTTATTATGTCCGTTCTGCAAGGCAAATGAGACCGAAGAGCACTTTTTGCTACATTGTCCTCTATATGACTACCTAAGAAAAAAATACCTGAATCGACATATACAAGGTTTTGTACCGTCAAGATGTACTAAAAAGCTTATGGAGGGAACATGTACTCAAACGACTAGAGATGTAGCGATGTATATATACTACTCTCTAAATATGAGACAGCAATTACTAGAGTAATGCCCCAAAAGAACTTCATGTACATCGGGTAACCGCACGGGATATTCTCCCCCCCCCTCTCTGTCTCTCTCTCTGTCTCTCTCTCTCTGTCTCTCTCTCTTTCTTTCTCTCTCTCTCTCTCTCTCTCTCTCTCTCTCTCTCTCTTGAATTTGTACACTGTGTAGTTACAGATGTTGTTGATATAGAATGTAAATATTAATTGATTTTATGGAAATTTGTGCAAAAAGCTGGAACTGTCACTTGTATTTAAAAAGAAAATTGAAACCGGGTGTTGTCAAAATATACACATGTACATATAAACTTTATGATTTGCTTAATCAGTAAGTTTTTATTGTGATGGGTCTTCGGCCGAAATAAAGATCAATCTTTCTCTCTCTCTCTCTCTCTCTCTCTCTCTCTCTCTCTCTCTCTCTCTCTCTCTCTCTCTCTCTCTCTCTCTCTCATATATCACTATGTCTCAATCTCCCTCTTTCTGAGTTTCTATATTTCACTCTCTCTCTTTCTCTTTCTATTCTCTCTCTCTCTCTGTATGTGTCTGTCTCTCTCTCTCTTTATTGTCTTTCTTTCTCTTTCTCTTCTTTCTCTCTCTCTCTCTCTCTTTCTCTCTCTCTGTCTCTCACACACACACTTTGTGTGTGTGTGTGTGTGTGTGTGTGTGTGTGTGTGTGTGTGTGTGTGTGTGTGTGTTGCAGAAATTAATCGCCAGTCTTCAACAGCCGACATTCCCAGATGAAATCATATCCTCATGTGCCAGCCAGCAACTCAACGGAGCTTTCCCACAGAGAAGTCAAACAGCTCGACTGTACACATGGGTCTCGTGAAGCAGCTAGAGATGTGTGGGATGGTCCTACTGAGCAGCATGGCTCTCCCCTCATACGCCTCCCCCAGTACGCCCTCCCCCCAGTACGCCCCCCCGCCACTCCCCACAGTACCGTCCTCCCCACAGTACCGCCCTCCCCCACAGTACCGCCCTCCCCCACAGTACCGCCCTCCCCCACAGTACCGCCCTCCCCCACAGTACCGCCCTCCCCCCAGTACGCCCTCCCCCACAGTACCGCCCTCCCCCACAGTACCGCCCTCCCCCACAGTACCGCCCTCCCCCACAGTACCGCCCTCCTCCCACAGTACCGCCCTCCCCCACAGTACCGCCCTCCCCTCAGTACCGCCCTCCCCCACAGTACCGCCCTCCCCCACAGTACCGCCCTCCCCCACAGTACCGCCCTCCCCCTCAGTACCGCCCTCCCCCACAGTACCGCCCTCCCCCACAGTACCACCCTCCCCCACAGTACCGCCCTCCCCCACAGTACCGCCCTCCCCCACAGTACCGCCCTCCCCCACAGTACCGCCCCCCTCCCCCACAGTACCGCCCTCCCCCACAGTACCGCCCTCCCCCACAGTACCGCCCTCCCCCACAGTACCGCCCTCCCCCACAGTACCGCCCTCCCCCACAGTACCGCCCTCCCCCACAGTACCGCCCTCCCCCACAGTACCGCCCTCCCCCACAGTACCGCCCTCCCCCACAGTACCGCCCTCCCCCACAGTACCGCCCTCCCCCACAGTACCGCCCTCCCCCACAGTACCGCCCTCCCCCACAGTACCGCCCTCCCCCACAGTACCGCCCTCCCCCACAGTACCGCCCTCCCCCACAGTACCGCCCTCCCCCACAGTACCGCCCTCCCCCACAGTACCGTCCTCCCCCACAGTACCGCCCTCCCCCACAGTACCGCCCTCCTCCACAGTACCGCCCTCCCCCATAGTACCGCCCTCCCCCACAGTACCGCCCTCCCCCACAGTACCGCCCTCCCCCACAGTACCGCCCTCCCCCACAGTACTGCCCTCCCCCACAGTACCGTCCTCCCCCACAGTACCGCCCTCCCCCACAGTACCGCCCTCCCCCAAAGTACCGCACTCCTCCACAGTACCGCCCTCCCCAAAAGTACCGCCCTCCCCCACAGCACCTAGCTCCCCCACAGTACCGCCCTCCCCTACAGTACCGCCCTCCCCCACAGTACCGCCCTCCCCCACAGTACCGCCCTCCCCCACAGTACCGCCCTCCCCCACAGTACCGCCCTCCCCCACAGTACCGCCCTCCCCCTCAGTACCGCCCTCCCCCTCAGTACCGCCCTCCCCCTCAGTACCGCCCTCCCCCTCAGTACCGCCCTCCCCCACAGTACCGCCCTCCCCACAGTACCGCCCTCCCCCACAGTACCGCCCTCCCCCACAGTACCGCCCTCCCCCACAGTACCGCCCTCCCCCACAGTACCGCCCTCCCCCACAGTACCGCCCTCCCCCACAGTACCGCCCTCCCCCTCAGTACCGCCTCCCCCCCAGTTCCGCGCTCCCCCACAGTACCGCCCTCCCCCACAGTACCGCCCTCCCCCACAGTACCGCCCTCCCCCACAGTACCGCCCTCCCCCACAGTACCGCCCTCCCCCACAGTACCGCCCTCCCTACACAGTACCGCCCTCCCCCACAGTACCGCCCTCCCCCACAGTACCGCCCTCCTCCACAGTACCGCCCTCCTCCACAGTACCGCCCTCCCCCACAGTACCACCCTCCCCCACAGTACCGCCCTCCCCCCCAGTACCGCCCTCCCCCACAGTACCGCCCTCCCCCACAGTACCGCCCTCCCCCACAGTACCGCCCTCCCCCACAGTACCGCCCTCCCCTACAGTACCGCCTCCCCCACAGTACCGCCCTTCCCCACAGTACCGCCCTCCCCCACAGTACCGCCCTCCTCCACAGTACCGCCCTCCCCCACAGTACCGCCCTCCCCCACAGTACCGCCCTCCCCCACAGTACCGCCCTCCCCCACAGTACCGCCCTCCCCCACAGTACCGCCCTCCCCCACAGTACCCCCCTTCCCCACAGTACCGCCCTCCCCCACAGTACCGCCCTCCCCCACAGCACCGCCCTCCCCCACAGTACCGCCCTCCCCCACAGTACCGCCCTCCCTCACAGTACCGCCCTCCCCCACAGTACCGCCCTCCCCCACAGTACCGCCCTCCCCCACAGTACCGCCCTCCCCCACAGTACCGCCCTCCTCCACAGTACCGCCCTCCCCCACAGTACCGCCCTCCCCCACAGTACCGCCCTCCCCCACAGTACCGCCCTCCCCCACAGTACCGCCCTCCCCCACAGTACCGCCCTCCCCCACAGTACCGCCCTCCCCCACAGTACCGCCCTCCCCCACAGTACCGCCCTCCCCCTCAGTACCGCCCTCCCCCACAGTACCGCCCTCCCCCACAGTACCGCCCTCCCCCACAGTACCGCCCTCCCCCACAGTACCGCCCTCCCCCACAGTACCGCCCTCCCCCACAGTACCGCCCTCCCCCACAGTACCGCCCTCCCCCACAGTACCGCCCTCCCCCACAGTACCGCCCTCCCCCACAATACCGCCCTCCCCCACAGTACCGCCCTACCCCACAGTACCGCCCTCCCCCACAGTACCGCCCTACCCCACAGTACCGCCCTACTCCACAGTACCGTCCTCCCCACAGTACCGCCCTCCCCCACAGTACCGCCCTCCCCCACAGTACCGCCCTCCCCCACAGTACCGCCCTCCCCCACAGTACCGCCCTCCCCCTCAGTACCGCCCTCCCCCACAGTACCGCCCTCCCCCACAGTACCGCCCTCCCCCACAGTACCGCCCTCCCCACAGTACCGCCATCGCCTCAGTACCCCTCCCCAGGTACCGCCCTCCCCACATACCACCGCTCAGTACCGCCCTCCCCCACAGTACCGCCCTACTCCACAGTACCGCCCTCCCCCACAGTACCGCCCTACTCCACAGTACCGCCTCCCCCACAATACCGCCCTCCCCCACAGTACCGCCCCCACAGTACTGCCCTCCCCCACAGTACCGCCCTCCCCCACAGTACCGCCTCCACAGTACCGCCCTCCTCCCATCAGTACCGCCCTACTCCACAGTACCGCCCCCACAGTACCGCTCCCACAGTACCGCCCTCCCCCCATTGATACCGCCCTCCCCCTCAGTACTGCCCTCCTCCATAGCTCCAGCCACCAAGAGGAACCTCCCAGGCAGATATACGATATGGACGAGTCACCGTGTGGTGGCCCAGAAGACGAGGAAGGAAGAAGGATCATTCTATCCCAGACATTGCGACCCCCTCCGTTGAACGCCCCGTGGCCGACAACCAGGAACCTTTTCCCCAGAGACCTCCTCCTGCTTCAACAGCTGACGATGCCACAAAGACTACAGGGGACCTCCAACCCACTCCTCGACAACAGAACTACATGGCGACACTTGAAATAGAACGCTCACCACCTGTGTATGGTGTTGTCCACGAGTACACCTGTCTATTCGGACAGTGACGTCTCAGAAGATGATGATGCCGGGTCTCGCACAAATGACCTGCCCCTGGAGTCCGAAGCATCAGCACCACCGACAGTTCTCCGAGGTGCACCCACAACCTGTGCTGCCTTTCTGCATGACACCATCCACGTTACACAAGGTACGAGCAACCTTGGGCCCAAAATCTCGAGATTCTCCCTTGATGGCTAGTCGAGGGAGAGCGAGATGCTCCTACAGCTAGAAAAACGGCCAATCATCAACTGGCAAGGCGGAAGAACATGGCTGCGCCCTGGCGCCAGAGTCGGTGAAGAAGTTGCCGATAGACGAAATAACTGACGATACAGATATCACATCACTTTTTTTCACTTGATAGAACACACCATGGTGTCATATCGAATGGCACGGGAACTTTTTCAACGAAAATAAAGCCACTCGGGTTCAACTGTGGACAATTTTTTCGAAAATATTAGGCATCGATACTTTTCGATCAATTCAAGGAACATAATTCATAGAGCATACGTATACGGTGTTGTGTGTTTGCAAGCGATAAACAATTTTCGGCAGTGTATATCCTGAAATAACCTATAGACCTACTCCCCTTAATATACCAATGAACACTCGAACAGCAAATACTTCCGTGCACGTACACTTTTCCATTCTAGAACCATGAGAAGCACGTTACAGGCACTGCCGTCTATCAGCTGCTTCCCAACTGGCACGGTCGCCGCCATTTTGGCTTTTCCGGGTCTCTGCAGCGGGTGTCACGGCCGGGTGTATGGGGTGGTTGGATGGTAATACAGCCCTCGGACAGATGATTGCTTAGAGGAACTTGCCTGCACACTCGCCAACTAATGAAGGACAGAACAAGGTAGCAATAACAAGAGCAAACATTTTAATAACAGAAACAGCAACCTCACTCCCTCCTACACAACCACCGCTAACCATGTAATTTTCTAAACAAGTTATGCACAAAAGATTTAACTGTAAAACAAACAAGCGTACGAAAACAAGTTATACACAGAAAGGTTCACCTACTCAAACACTGGACGGCACCGCACCAAGACAACTGAAAGTTACTTGGGGTTCACAGCGTCACAATGATAAATAGTCCACAGTGCTAGTGTCCATACCTCTCCCCCCCCCCCCTCCCCCCCGAAAAAAATGCCTTCACAGAAAACACAAAAAACCTGGACGAAACAATGGTTCCCTGCTAGTTAGCAGGCAACAGCAGGTAACACATGATTTGAACACAAACTTGAAACTTGCAATTGAATGAACTTGAAATAGATGAACTTGAAATGGAATCAACTTGGAATAGAATCAACTTGGGTACGAATCAACTTGGCATTGAATACCTTCGGATTCGGAGTGGTTAGCAGAGTGGTCACAAAAACACACAACCCCGACCGTGATATTAGGTGCTAACCAAATGTAGCCCACCCGCGACCTCCCGTCGCGAAACACTGCACATGAGTGCGTCCGCCCGCCGAAAACCACGACGGTCCACACGGAGAAAACTCGGACAACGGTCTCAACATATGCTTAGGTTGGCCAGACCAGAGGACTAACATAAGAAAAATACAATAGTTTATAGAAGATGCCAGGTTGAAAATCCCGAACAAGCTAACCCCAGTGGAAAAAACATGCCTCTGGATACTCAATACTTCATGCAGGAGCCTCTTGCACACAGACTTCATGCCCAAATAGCACTGTCAGGCAAAACCTTGCATGAAAAAAGCATGCAATTTGAACACACCCACACGCCACATGTTAAAGGGCTGCACATGCCCGACTTTAAAGGTACTAAACTTTAACAGGAAACCCACTAAATCTAAATCAATACGCTTGAGCCGTGACAGAGGAAATCATCGAGGGAACTCCGGACCTCCCTCGGCCTCCTGCCTTTACGGCAAGTGCGTCCTTATGAGCGAGGAACGTAGGCAACGCCTATCCCTCGCGATTCTCTCGAGATTTTGGGCCTAACAAACGCGCTTCTTGTCTAAGTGGCAGTCGTCAATCAGGTACACCACTGGAATCGTGCAGACTGCAGTGCAGGCTTGCTCTGCAGCTGCAGAATATCCTTGCCAGAGTGTAAAGGTCAGTAGTTCTGGATTGCATAAAGAGTTTTGATTGCCTGAGGAGGCGAGAAAGGGGATTTCGATCCGCGCAGTTGGTGTGAGATAATTTGGCGATGACAGCCCATCGCCGTCCTGTAACGGCAAAGGGCGAGAAATCTGAAACTGCTATCGGCCACGCAAATGCGGTCGCTCATGGACTCTGCTGACTGAAGAACGTAGCTGTGACTCCAGCCGCCGACAGGTGTCGTTATTCATCACACTTCGATTGTGCACGTCTGCCAGCTACGGCGTTGGGACTGTCCCCTTGATCAGCGTTTGCTTACTATTCGTTTTCGGGTCTTTGTACAAAGTAAAACAGTCAAACTTATCCATCAATATTGTCGATGATTTTTAGTGTAATCAAACTGTCTTCATGGTTTGGTGCAATTATTACCGTCATCGACCGATCTTTATTCCTCAAAATGACGGACACATACTCTTTTACAAATATGCATTCCAGTTCTTATGCATTAAAGATGGCGGCCATGAAGATTTTTGCTTGGCACGTCCGGAAGTGACGACAACGCGTCTCCAGCCATCAGAACGCAGAACCTGGCCCAGGCTGTAAGACAAGATGGCTATAGGACAGTCTCACTTCTGAAACGGAAATTCAGCCCGAGTTTTGTCCCTTTACTTCCACTAGTTCCGGTTACTTACTTACTTAGGCCCATCGGTCCTCCTGGAGCATAGGCCATCGGCGACAGTTCTCCAGCGGGCGCGGTCTTGGGCAGCTCTCTCAAGTTGTGTCCAGGTGGTGCCACTCTTCTTCAGCTCCGCCTCAGTGTCTCGCCGCCAGGTGTTCCTGGGCCGTCCTCTTTTCCTTTTCCCCTGAGGGTTCCAAGTGAGGGATTGGCGGGTCACGCTGCCGGGTGGTTTCCGCAGCGTATATCCAATCCAGCCCCACTTTCTCTTCCCAATTTGGGTGATGATGGGGTTCTGTTTGGCTCTCTCCCACAGATCCTTATTCCTGACACGATCAGGCCACCAAATCCTGAAGATCCGTCAGAGACACCCGTTGATAAATGTCTGGATCTTATGCAGCGTCCGCTTGTTCATCCTCCATGTCTCTGATCCGTATAGTTTAACACTAGAGCAGTCACTATCAGTTTATTGTCAGTTTGAGAGACTCACTGGCTCATAAAATCGGTAGCTAGAGCATAATCGCTCCAAGCATTGATTTCGCCTGCCATGGCGATCATCATGATCCAACAAAAAACAAGGGACGCAACTCACGCAATCTCGTCCTGCGTAAAATCGCGGAGTGGCGCTTCTTATTGTCTCAAGTTCTTTGCTGAAAAAGGCATTTGACGACGTAATCAATAGTTTGACGTCATCAACTCCGTCATTTTCGATGCAGTTCTCATTTTGGTCGCAATTCCAAACTGAGCTTATAGAGAACCTTCAATATTTACTTCCAGGATAGCACAAACAACAGCAGCTTTGGCAAAGTTGAAGCCAATATGGCGTGACAGAAATATCACTCTCGCGTCGAAGATCAGGCTCATGGCACGCTGGCCATCTCAGCATCTCATATAGAGACCATGTCACGAATGAGGAAGTCAGCAACAGGATCAGGAGAGCAATTAGACAGTACGAAGACCTGCTGTCAATCGTGAAAAGCAGAAAGCTGAAGTGGTACGGTCACGTGTCAAGAGGCAGTGGGCTGGAGGTACCGTACCAGGTGGGAGAAGGAGAGGCAGGCAGAGAAAGAGGTGGGAAGACAACAACAAAGAGTGGACAGGCTTGACCTTTGCTGACTCACAGCGAGCCACAGAGGATAGAGATCGATGCAGGAAGATTGTCCGAAAGTCATCAGTGTTGCCTCAACAACCCATCCCAGGGTTAAGAGACTGAACTGAACTGATCCTTGGGTGAATCCCTGATCTTCCGGTAAGTTTCATCAAGATTTGTTTTAAACTTATGGAGTTTTGGAGGTAATTTGCGCAATATCTATCTACCTAATTCATCAACAAACCAAATGTAAAACATTACTTATGCCATTGTGTTTCTACACAAGGTACAAATTTAACTTCGTTGGGATTCATTATCAGCTGAATGTATTCCTATTCATAGTCTGTTGAAAAATTCTCATACATAGTCAGGT
>JAWQFJ010016427.1:10000-15356 GCA_034096865.1 Theodoxus fluviatilis | reverse complement strand
TCCCCTTGACCTCTGGGAGATGGTCGCTGAGTCATATGGCCTGCAACTTCTTCATCAGTCTGGACGTTCACCTGACCACGGTCTCCCTGCTGCAGTTGGCCGTAATGACCCTTGACCGCTACCTGGCCGTCTGCTATCCCTACAGGCACCTGGCCATCAAGCGGAAGTACGCCGTTGCCATGATTGCAGGGTGCTGGGTTCTCCCCAGTACCATTTCCTTCCTTCCGGTCATGAGCGGCTGGCACCAGCGCAGCGACTCCGATTTAAGTTCCATGATAGGATTCTGCACGTTTGCGGTGAGGACGGTCCTGGTCATGAATGGTTGAGTGAGTGAGTGAGTGAGTGAGTGAGTGAGTGAGTGAGTGAGTGAGTGAGTGAGTGAGTGAGTGAGTGAGTGAGTGAGTGAGTGAGTGAGTGAGTGAGTGAGTGAGTGAGTGAGTGAGTGAGTGAGCGAGTGAATGAGCGAGTGAGTGAGTGAGTGAGTGAGTGAGTGAGTGGAGTGAGTGAGTGAGTGAGTGAGTGAGCGAGCGAGCGAGTGAGTGAGTGAGTGAGTGAGTGAGTGAGTGAGTGAGTGAACGAACGAACGCGCGAACGAATGAATTTAATGTTTAGGCCACCGGCCCATTACATTGGAACACGGACAAATGGAGTGAGTGAGTGAGTGAGTGAGTGAGTGAGTGGGTGGGTGGGTGGGTGGGTGGGTGGATGGATGGATGGATGGATGGATGGATGGATGGATGGATGGTTGGATGGATGGATGGATGGTTGGATGGTTGGATGGATGGATGGTTGGATGGTTGGATGGATGGATGGATGCATGCATGGATGAATGACTGCATGGATAGATAGATGGATGAATGGATGGATGGATGAATGGATGGATGGATGGATGGATGGTTGGATGAATGGATGGATGGATGGATGGTTGGATGGATGGATGAATGGATGGATGGAGGGATGGATGGATGGATGGATGGATATATGGATGGTTGGATGGATGGATGGATGGATGGATGGATGGCGGAGGCGGGTGGATGATGACAGATGATGATGGATGCATGAATGGATGGATGGATAATGATGATGGGCGGATGGATGGATGGATGGATGGAGGAGGCGGGTGGATGATGATAGATGATGATGGATGCATGGATGGACGGATGGATGGATGGATGGATGATGATGGATGAATAGATGGATGGATGGATGGATGGATGGATGGATGGATGGATGGATGATGATGGATGGATGGATGGATGGATGGATGGATTGATGGATGGATGGATGGATGGATGGATGAATGGATGGATGGATGGATGGATGAATGGATGGATAGATGGATGGATAGATGGATGGATGAATAGATGAATGTATGGCGGAGGCGGGTGGATGATGATAGATGATGATGGATGCATGGATGGATGGATGGATAATGATGATGGACGGATGGATGGATGGATGGATGGATGGATGGCGGAGGCGGGTGGATGATGATAGATGATGATGGATGCTTGGATGGATGGATGGTTGGATGGATGGATGGATGGATAGATGGATGGATGGATGGATGAATGGATGGATGGATTAATGAATGGATGGATGGATGGATGGATGAATGGATAAATGCATGGATGCATGGATGGATGGATGGATGCAAGAATGCATGCAAGGATTGATGGATGCAAGAATGCATGCATGGATGGTTGGATAAATGTGTGGATGGATGCAAACATGTATGCATGTCTGAATGAGTCCTTGTAGGCTATGCAAGGCCATTGACTAACCAGGTCACTGGTGTTGGTGGGAATAGGAGCAAGGGCAGACTCCATTCCTGTGTCAATCGACATCCGTGAATCGAATGAGGAGACGCAGTAAGTCTATTTTTACACCCACCGCACGAGGGGTATGGCAAATGGAAGTCAGAACTTACACATGGTGATCTTCCTTTTACTATTGTCATCGTTTTCGCTGAAGGCCATTCTTATTAGCGTAGCAGCGGTTATACAAGCTGACATCATAGAAGAACAGTGGGAACTTTAATAATTTATTCGCTTTGACTTCGGATAAGCCGTGCATACTGAATTTCTAATTTACACACGCTCTACAGAGTCCTGGCAGTTCGCAGGATGATGTTTAAGGGACACACTGCTAATGCTGATGATGAACACTTACTTTCATTCATTTTCAACTTAACATTCTATTTACTAACTTAGCCCAGAGCATTTTTCATGTTGGACGAGGTTTAATGTACGATTCAACCCGGATGAGTACGATTCAGCTATGCTGGTATATCTGCTATCGACTCCAAGTAAGTGCGTGAGGTTTTGACTCTCTCTGATAATCATCCAGTTCCCTTCAGGTACTAAGTCCGGTTTTCCTCCTCTGTCTCCTTCGTCCTTGGATGCCCGGCCTCCCCTGTGGGTTGAGGGTCAAAGTTCACCAACTGCGTCTGGCTGCGCGATTCGTAAATGGCGAATACCTAGGAAAATCCAGACTTGACTTGGTTTTTTCTCTGACTAACGCTAGTGAAGTTGTAGACAATGACCTTGCATAGCCTACAAAGACGGAGAGGCGGTGAAGCCTCATTCATTCATTCATTCTTTTGTTCATTCATTCATTCATTCTTTTGTTCATTCATCCATCCATTCATTCAACTATCCAATTATGCATTCATTCATTTTGCATTATTCATCCATTCATTCACTCATTCGTTCATTCATTCTGTCATTTGTTAGTTCATTTATTCAGTCATTCGTTCGTTCGTTCATTCGTTGGCGTGTTCATTTATTCATTTATACTGATTCATTCATTCCATGATGCCCGTCCCCTACTTCGAGACTTTGATCTTGCCAGTATAAATTACCACTGACTAAATCTACAAACCCGAAGACAGATTCAAGAAAATAATTTTGGATTCTGGCAGCACGTACCTGTATTAGGTCACTCCTTGCCAATATTCATACATAATTACAAAGGCATGATTTGATAAAGTGATCGAGAAATCTTGAAATACACGTACCTTATAATATTTCGGCTCGAATTTAAAACTAATTAACAACAATTGGTGATACCGACAGATTAATAATTAAACAATTAGGCCCTCCTAGGCAGGTGATGTAGCCAATCAAATGCTTCCTATTAACCTGCTTTGGCGTGTATGCCCAGAGTTGACGGTCCCACCAAAATCCAGATTCTTTACTTTGTATATTTGTGACCCGTTTTCACAAACTGAGTCTTAACTCGCAATGATTTGATTTGAGATATTTATGTTTCCAAAATTTGCAAACAGTTATCTTTCATTTGATATAAAAATCAAACTTCTACTCTGAAAACTGTTTAAGTTATACTCACACAAAGAGAAGTGATATGCCTACGCAACAGACCTTTTCAATGCATGCATCAGCTCAAAATTTGGCAGGTTAGTATAGAAAATTTATTTCTGAACATAGAATGATAAATAAATGGAGAAGTATTTGATTTTGATAACATATGCTTTTTATTATTCAATTGAAAATGCAAAACGGAGGAAGAGAATGTATAATGCTTTACAATTGGTAGGTGCAATCAAGAGCAATTTTTGGTGTGTCTTTTTATCTAAAAAGAAACTTTCCAACATTCGATTATAAAAATTAAGTGTATGTAGTATTAAGTTTTGCCAAAACGTGAAAATACACAAAATCCACCCTCATCACCTTTGTCAACCTCTACTGCGTTTTTGCTGCGTGCGAGTTAAGACTCAGTTCGTGAAAACGGGTCACATATTTGACCCTACATTACAAAATAAGCCACTTGTTACCTAATGTCGTTTCGAGAAAACAGCGAACAAGGGTCAACTTTGAGATTTTCACTGTTTTGGATTTTACATCCTTCTTTTTTATTAAAAAGTAATTGCCGTTTTGAATGAATCCGGCTAAAAATGTATGTAATCATAAACTTCAATAATGCTATGACTGACTTTAAATGTTCTTTTTTTAACCACCAGAAGTCAGAAAAGGTGAAATTGGTGCACTTCATATCCCCAAAATACTGTGAAATCTGGTCGGGCATAAACAGTGAAAAATTCGGGAACCTTGAAATCCAGGGAATATGGTTTGAACGCCAGCAGAAGGCTTCAACTGAGAGAATGTTTTATATCACCAAAAACTTTCGCCGTGTGACTTTACATACATTTTTCACAAAATGCAAGTCGCAAAGGTACAGGGTCGTTATTCCTGCAACATTGGAAAGCGTCCTCTCATTTATATTATTTTCATTGATACATACAAAACTCAAAATCACCGAAAGGTAACGAACAATTGCTTTGTGGTGCGGGGTCATACAAATATCACTAGTAAAAGTACCACCACGCATCGACATGCACACAGTGCACACACATGATCCCATCTGTGTCTTCCTCAGGTCAACATACCTTACATGCTGACGGCTGGGGTCCTGAGCTTCCTGATACCCACCATCGTGGTCCTGGCACTCAACCTACGTCTTTACCTGGTGGCCAGGCGGCAGGCCAGAGCAGTTCAAGCACAGGAGGCAGGCCTTGGATCCTTGGGTCAGCCAGAAGGTCAGTTAGGGGGTCACTCGAGGGAGCACAGGTCGTCCCTGCAAAGCAAGGCCACTCGCACGGTGTTTATGCTGACGGGGTGCTTCCTCCTGAGCTGGTGGCCGTTTGTTCTGGTGAACGCCGTTTACACCATCTGTGGCTGCCTGCCCGACTCAGCCTTGGACCTGTCGGTGTGGTTCGCCTACTCCAACTCTGCCCTCAACCCCTTCCTGTACCTGGCCTTCAACGTGCCCTTCCGAAGAGCGGCTGCACGGCTGTTGCTGTGCAGACGGTGCAAGAACAGCGTGCGGCCCTCCACTCCCACCATGCAGCGTGCTTCTACCACAGACGCACTTTCGTAGAAGGCAAGAAACTGAACTGTACTGGGCCAGGCTCAACCGAACCGAGCTAAACGGAACAACATTGAAATGAGCTGAGCTGAATTGAACTGAGCTGAGCTGAGCTGAGCTGAGCTGTGCTGAATTGAACTGAACTTAACTGAGGTAAGCTGATTATTTGGGCAAAACTTAAGTGAAGTGAAGTGAAGTGAAGTAAAGTGAACTGAAATGAACTGAAGTAGAGTGGAGTGGAGTGAAGTGAAGTGAAGTGAAGTGGAGTGGAGTGGAGTGGAGTGGAGTGGAGTGGAGTGAAGAAGTGAAGTGAAGTGAAGTGAAGTGAAGTGAAGTGAAGTGGAGTGAAGTGAAGTGGAGTGAAGTGAAGTGAAGTGAAGTGAAGTGAAGTGAAGTGAAGTGAAGTGAAGTGAACTGAACTGAACTGAATTAAACTGAACTAAACTGAACTGAGCTGAGCCAAACTGTC
>JAWQFJ010016427.1:0-7500 GCA_034096865.1 Theodoxus fluviatilis | reverse complement strand
TTATTCGTCGGGTTGTATTGTGTGGAATGGGTGATTAAATTCACTGTTCATAATTTGCACTTGTGGTAATCTTTTGGAATTGCATATTCGTGTTTTGGATTCGCACACTTGTGCTTTGGAATTGCATATTCGTGTTTTGGATTCGCACACTTGTGCTTTGGAATTGCATATTCGTGTTTTGGATTCGCATACTTGTGCTTTGGAATTGCATATTCGTGTTTTGGATTTGCCTAAGTGTGCTTTGGAATTGTATATGTGTGTTTTGGAATTGTCTATTCGAAGGTGGAGTGTATAGAGTGCTGTTTTGGGAAATAAATGTCGTCAATTGTTAGGTGGTTGTTTGTCATGGTGGATTGACGAGCCTAAACACCGGCGCCAGGTGGAGAAGTCTACCTTGGGCGTGACAATTTGGGGGCTTGTCCGGAAGCTTATCACTCGTTCCATCACCGTCAATCCATCATTGTTTTGTCTTGTTGTGGGATCTTATGTACAGCGATTGTGTTGAAGTTATTGAAACTATTCACTGTTCATGCATGAATTGTCGTCGTGGAATCTTTTGTCAGACATGGTTATATGGATGTTGAACAGTGTTGACATGGGGTATTGTGGTTTGCTCTGTGGGGAGCTTCGGCAAGTTATTTTCTGAATCGGTTTTGCAGGTGTTATATGTCGTTTTGAGAAACCGGTTGGTATTGTTAGTTGAATTTTTGTTGGTCGGATTGAGACCACAGTTCCAGGGTTTGCTCTTCATCTGTGGAAGAAAAGCTGTCTGTAAGGGGAGGTTGGAACTTGTGGTCAGAAGGATTGATCGGATTTGTATCAGGTTTTGCATTTTGTCATATCAATTGCTGTTTGGAATTCAAGGGATTGGGGTTAGGAGGATGTTCATACGTTCCATAGCCAACACGTTTGTGATACATATTGCTGCGTTTTTTGCCATTGTGCGTGTTAAAACTGCCAGTTCAGTAATGGCGGAGGGGCGAACCACGCGGTCGAAAACGGCGAAACTCAGGAATGAGCTGGAACTCAGTCCGCCAGTTGTGATATTGAACACACACACGACGACGACAATTACGCAGACCATGGCAGGTGGGCGAGCGCCCATAACCGTCCCGCAAGTGTACGTGTCAAGGATACGACAAATGCTATGGGAGATGGGTCCTCCTATGCATGCGGGCACACAACTAGGAAGGAAGGCGGGAGTTCGGGACAGTGGAGCGACGAGGGGTTTTCCGTCCCCTAAGAAACATTAAGCTATGGGGACAGACAGCCTGAAGAAAGGGAGCAGCAGCCTCGCTTCCCAGATGTTTGGAGCCCAGGCCTCCATCGCTTCTCTACAGACTGCAGTCAGGCAGCGGGACTAAGGCCTCCAGGTGCTTAAGGCACGGCGGCAGCAACTGACGGGTCACTTAGGGGAGGTGATGCAAGGCGCAGCGTCCATCAGGGAGGAGCTGAGTGCCACGACGTCTCAGCTGGAGGCACAGTACAGGCAGCGCCACGAAGTGCAGGCCCAGAACTCTGAGCTGAATGCCGCCCTTGACCAGCTGAGGCAGGAAATCAGCGCCTTAAAGCAGTCGCTGGAGGAGGCCCAGGACAACGTGGCAAAACTGAAGGGAGAGAGAGATGCAGCCCTGCAAGAGAAGAAGGCTGGGAAGGCGGAGAGACAAGCTCTTCAGGAGAAACTGGAGTTGTGCTCGGCAGATGGGGCGGTTGGTGGCACTGGTTGCAGAAAGGTGGAAGATCAGGAAGACTCGGAGTCTACCGCTTCTGAAGTGGCACCGGGGACGGAGGCGGAGACCGGGGACGGAGGCGGAGACCGGGGACGGAGGCGGAGACCGGGGACGGAGGCGGAGGACGGAGACCGAGACCGGAGGCCGAGACCAGAGACTGAGACTGGAGGTCAAAGTACAACGAGTCATATCGGAGGAGGAGTCTGTTCAGATCCAGAAGCTGATCCTGGAGATGAAGAAGTCACCCTGTCAGCGGGTGGCAACCATGGGGAGAATGACGAGAAGCTGGTGGCTGAGCTGGAGGTGTGGAGGGCAGAGCTTCAGGCAGCCTTGGCCAAGAATGACCGCCTTGAGCAGGAACTGTCGGAAATGGGGAAGCAAGACCGTCTTGATGTCCCAGCCCTCTTGTTTCAAAAGCCTGGGGACTGTTGGGGAAGTTGGCATGAGGAAGGCTGTGGAGGCCAGGGGCATTGGGACTGCTGGGGAAGTTGGCAAAAGGAAGGTTGTGGAGGCCAGGGGCATGGGGACTGCTGGGGAAGCCCGCCTGGGGGCAGCGGTAGAAGCTGAACGGCAGGTACGGGAAGAAGGTGGAAGAAGGATGGAGAAGATGGGGGAGGAAGGGCGAAGAGGAAGAAGACGGTGGAAGAAGGACGATGGAGACGGTGGAAGATGGACAAAGGAGACCGTAGTCGAGGAATGGAAAGTAGCGCCTCTGGGTGCTGTCTCTGGTGCTGCGCCAGGAGGCCAGCCGGACAGAGGGCTGGTTTAGGGGCAGGGACAGCAAAGCGGGGTGGATGGAAGTGGCCGAAATGGTGGGACATGTAGCATGGTGGGACCGGTGGTATTGACTGTCCCAGTCCCTGGTTCCTTGTGGTGCCCTGGCCAGGGTATGTGTGCCCACAGTCCGTGTAGTTCCTGCAAAGTGGTGCCAGTCATTTGTGCTCAGGGTGGTCATCATCAGTTTTTTATGCAGCTTTGATGTTCAAAATATAAAATTGCCAGAATATTAACTTCTACAGTTGTAAATTTTGTGTTGAAAATGAAGAATGGTGATGTATTTTTGAGAGTCTCACTTCCATAACTGTGGACAGTGTTTAAAATATGAAATAATGGAATATTTTCTAGTGTTTACATCAACTGCAAATTTCTTTGTCTGAAATCTAAAACTTGCAATCTATGTTGCCACGGTGGTTACACCTACAGTTGCAGATGTTTTGAGTTGTGCCTTGTAATCGGACTACGTGGGAAACACTAGTCATAGTCTGTCACGACTCGCGTCATTTGGCCTTTAAGTTGCGTAGTACCAAGGCAGTGTTTTACGGTTGCCTAGTGCGCTCCGTCTGCTTTGTCTAATCATTTCATGCATAATGCACGTTTTCGTGCAATGGGATGGGTAATGCGCGTGGAATCTCGTGCGGGGTGGTTAGCCCGTGCAAGGTTGGTCAGGGGTGCCGTTTGAACGGTGACGTGAACAGATATAAACTGAGATTTGAGGAGAGAGGAGAGAAAGGGTTTTTGCTTGGAAGAAGGTCAGTGGTTTATGTGAGGACAGAGTCGGAGGTGAAGTGTGCATGAGTGTCGGCATTGGCTGTGGGCGAGGTGCAGTCGGCGGGGTGGATTTGGTTGAAGTTACCGGCGTTGGCCGAGGGTGGTAGGAGTTGGCGTCAGTTGTGGGCGCGTGAGGAGATGTATTGGAGTTTGTGAGGGTGCCGAGGCTTGTGGGTGGGTCGGGGCTTTGTGTGGGAGGTGGTATCGGAGTTTGTGAGGTCGCTGAGGTTGTTGGTGGGTCGGAGCTTTGTGCGGGAGGGGAGATTGGAGTTTGAGGTTGCCGGGGTCTGTTGGTGGTTTGGGGTAGGTTGTGGGTTTGAGTTGTGATTGCCTAGGGAGAGCTTTCTCTGATTGAGTTATCGCCTTCGGCATTTGCGTCCGAGTTGGGTTGCGTAGAGGCGCATAGACCGGCTTGCTTACGCGGGTTTGTGTTTGTTCGTCGGGTTGTATTGTGTGGAATGGGTGATTAAATTCACTGTTCATAATTTGCACTTGTGGTAATCTTTTGGAATTGCATATTCGTGTTTTGGATTCGCACACTTGTGCTTTGGAATTGCATATTCGTGTTTTGGATTCGCACACTTGTGCTTTGGAATTGCATATTCGTGTTTTGGATTTGCACACTTGTGCTTTGGAATTGCATATTCGTGTTTTGGATTCGCACAATTGTGCTTTGGAATTGCATATTCGTGTTTTGGATTCGCATACTTGTGCTTTGGAATTGCATATTCATGTTTTGGATTCGCACACTTGTGCTTTGGAATTGCATATTCGTGTATTGGATTCGCACACTTGTGCTTGAATTGCATATTCGTGTTTTGGATTCGCATACTTGTGCTTTGGAATTGCATATTCATGTTTTGGATTCGCACACTTGTGCTTTGGAATTGCATATTCGTGTATTGGATTCGCACACTTGTGCTTTGGAATTGCATATTCGTGTTTCGGATTCGCATACTTGTGCTTTGGAATTGCATATTCGGGTTTTGGATTTGCCTAATTGGGCTTTGGAATTGGATATGTGTGTTTTGGAATTGTCTATTCGTAGGTGGAGTATATAGAGTGTTGTTTTGGAAAATAAATGTCGTCAATTGTTAGGTGGTTGTTTGTCATGGTGGATTGACGAGCCTAAACACCGGCGCCAGGTGGAGAAGTCTTCCTTGGGCGTGACACGCACACATGTACACACACACACACTCGCACACACACGCACTCCACACACGCGCACACGCACTCACCAACACACACACACACACACACACACACACACACACACACACACTCACACACTCACACACACACACACACACACACACACACACACACACACACACACACACACACACACAAACACACACACAAAATGAAAGCGGAAACGCAATTTGATGCCTTTGAATAATTTTGCTAGACGATCAGCTGGGGGGCGTTGCTTACGCTAGGTAATTTTCTCGAGGGCAAGCCGAGGGCAAGGCAAGCATCGAAAGACATCAAAGAATCAATTGGCATGGCGGAAGTCCGAGAGAACATGGCTGCATCCTGGCGCCAGAGTCGGTGAAGAGATTACCGATAGACGAAATGACTGACGATACAGTTTTTCACTTGATAGAACAAACCATGGTGACATCTCAAATGGCACGGGAAATTTTTTAGAGAAAAGAAGGCAACCCGGGCACAATTGTAGACAACTTTTTCGAAAATGTTGTTCCTCGATACACTCAGGATTAATTCAAGGGACGGCATGTTCCTGATTGGAGAGAATCTGTTTTCCTGCGATGACAATAGTGTCACAAGAGGTCACGCCTACAAGCTCAAGAAAAACCGATGCAATACGGCTTTACGACAGCATTTCTTCACCCAGCGAGTTATAAACATGTGGAACAGCCTTCCGAATAGTGTAGTTGAGGCACCGAGCCTGAACTCGTTCAAGAACAGAGTGGACAAGCATCTACAAGGATATATGTTCAAGCTGGAGGAACCACTGGCGCAGATGCTGCACAGCAATTAGGCCTTTTTCTCTCTCTTTTTCTTTATCTCACAAGTGATATAGACTAGGCCTGGTAAAAGACCAGTATCCATAAGAACAAAACAAAATACAGCCAGAGAACCATCAGAATCGGCGATAGGCCCTGGACGCCTAAGCAAACCGAAGAATTCTATTCTATTCTATTCTATAATTCAGAGAGTGGCCATGTACGGTGTTTCATGTATGCACCGATAAATAAATTTTCCACAGTGATTGTCCAGAAAATACCTTTACACATACTCATCAAAATATACAAATGAACACTCGAACAGGAAATACTTCCGTGTACGTACACTTTTCCATTCTCTAGCAGTGAGAAGCACAGTACAGGCACTGCCGTCTGTGAACGGCAACCCAACTGGCACGGCCTCCGCCATCTTGGTTTATCCGGGCCTCTGCAGCTAGACGCGGCGAGGTACACCCGGAGCATTCTGGTTCACTAGAGACTTCGCCTACTCGGGTTACAGAATACATGTACCTCCGGAGCTACCTCGGCCACTCTCCTTCGGAGCGATTGCCTCCTTGTGAACTAGACTCTGTAGGCAACGCCCTCGCCTCGAGCTTCCTACGAGATTCTTGCAGAATCTTTGACTAGTATAAATAAGAAAAAAAGAACACATGAAAAACACCAAAATCAAAGAATCCTTGACTAGAAAACGCGCTCTTGGCTTGAGGAAGACGACTCCAAGTAAGTCTCGTTCATGGCGGTCACTCTCGCGTTTTTTCTCGGAACTGATGACGCAATGTGCTTATGACGTCATTGACCAGACATACTGCAGAATCCGGTGACGCAAGCAAAGTAACATCTGCTGCATGCGCCTCGGGAAGGCAGATTCTGTGGGGAACTACATCTCAGTCGTCGGAGTGCGATGACCCAAGGTAAGTTGCATTCTCCGTGGTGGGAGCTCTGAACATGAACATGGCTGAAGATGTTGCAGGTGAAGAATAGAAGTAGGACTAGGTTTTGTTCTTTCTGTTTGTTAGTTAGTAGGTGAGATGCCTCCTGAAGTTGGATACGGGGAGAGGGGACCACCTGATCCAACGCATAGGTTGAACTCTGGATCTTTGTGGGTGGCTTGACATCACTGGATGCTCTTCATCCCCGTGAGTGTCAGGACGACAGGGCGAAACGCTTGAAGACGGGGGTGGGGGTGGGGGTGGGGGTGGGGGGGTGAAGACCGTCGTCTCGCTTCTCATGAAGGTCTTGTCCACAGGATGGTCTTCGCAAGGCCGGTTGATCGGGTGACACGACCAGACCTTCTCAACTTGCCTCTCGACTGTTGTTAGAAAGTTCTCGAAGGGACTGATGGCAGCGCAGATCTTATTGCGAATAAAGGGAAGATCTCTCCATAGAAAGGACGGGCTTGCCCTTCGGCAGTTTCCAGGGGGCGACAGAATACAGAAGAAGTTGGCGAGAACTTGTCAGAAGTCGGAAGATGGTCAATGGTGTCCCTACGACCCAGTCAAGGGTTATGGACTTTGAAGTAGTAGTAGTAGTAGTAGTAGTAGTAGTAGTAGTAGTAGTAGTAGTAGTAGTAGTAGTAGTAGTAGTAGTAGTAGTAGTAGTAGTAGCAATAGTAAAGGTAGTGGTCGTAGTAGTGGTGGTGGTGGTGGTAGTAGTAGTAGTAAAAGTAGTGGCAGTAGTAGTGGTGGTGGTTTAACAGCAGCAGCAGCAATAATAGTACCAGTAGTAATAGCAGCAGTAGCAGCAGTAGTAGAAGTAGCAGCAGCAGCAGTAGTAGTCAGTAGCAGTCGTAATAGTAGTAGTAGTAGTAGTAGTAGTAGTAGTAGCTGTAGTAAAAGTAGTGGCCGTAGTAGTGGTGGTGGTGGTAGTAGTAGTAGTAAAAGTAGTGGTAGTAGTAGTGGTGGGGGTTTAGCAGCAGCAGCAGCAGCAATAATAGTACCAGTAGTAGTAGCAGCAGTAGCAGCTGTAGTAGAAGTAGCAGCAGCAGTAGTAGTAGTCAGTAGCAGTCGTAATAGTAGTAGTAGTAGTAGTAGTAGTAGTAGTAGTAGTGGTATTAGTAATAGTAGTAGTAGTGGGTGGAGGAGGAGGTGGTACTGGTGGTGGTAGTGGTGGTGATAATATACTGGCGGAAAAAAGTTAGGGACAGGTTCGAAAATTTGCTATAAAAGCTGAACGAATAAATATTGAGTAACCATATACATATGCTCGGAAAGGACATTCATTCTTCTTTATGA
>JAWQFJ010016426.1:52500-55348 GCA_034096865.1 Theodoxus fluviatilis | reverse complement strand
ACCGCCTCTATGATCGTGGGAAGATCCACTTTATGTCATCAGCCGGTGATGAGGCAGCTGCTTCTGTTCCACCTGCTCCGGACTCTCCTGCTTTCAACAGCAAGATGTATGCAAACAAAGACAAGACCGAGAAGCGCCGGACGCCGCCGCCAAGACAACTGTCTACACGGTCTGCACGCAAAAAATGACTTTGTTGATGACAGACACTCGTCCCCCGTGCAAATCGCGCTTTTCAAAACTGGCTGCCGGTTTTGATGACTTTGATCGAGTTGTTCGCGTTTGAATCTCGCGGTCCGCGTTCTCAATGTTATTGATACAACCACACGGCCCACGCGGTCGCTGGGCTTAGCCAATCGCTGACGCGGAACTAGTCTATTTTTAGCGCAGACTTATCTGGCTCACGCTAGTATCACAAATACGGCACTGTCTGGAAGCAGCGTCTCTTTGACTCCATCACGCGTTTTCGCTTCGGTTCTAGCCTAACGCACAACCACAAAAAATGGTTGTTCACTGCCAGTGGTGCACATGCTCTGGTGATCAACGATATCCCGATAAAATAGTAGGAGGCAAATTGCATCAATTTCCCTCTGTAAAAAGCAGAAGAGCCGATGCAATGGCGTGGATCAAGGCGTGCTGCCGGCCACACGATCAGCTAAATCTCAACCGGCTTAATAAAAACAAAGGAGTCTGCGCGGAGGTGAGTCTCAGATCTGCATTTGAAATTGAACATTACTGTTGTTTAACATAAGTTTATTCATTTCTAGGCTTCAAGAAGCTAATTTTGGGAGGGAGTGTGAGGGTTTAGTGAGGATAGACGTACAGTAACGCTTCATTGCGAGGATGATGCTTATGTACCTTACCATCTCATTACACCGCTTGTCTGTCGTGATGGTAGTTCTGAGATTTTGGGTAGAGCACGGTTATACAAAGCTCCAGGATTAGAACAGAATATATCTCATCCAACGTAAGCGAAGAGCAAAGGTTCACCCCTGTCTAGATCAAGTCTTCGAATCGAGCGTGGTTGGTAAATTTCTTTCTCATCAATGCAACTTCCCAAGCTGTCACCTCCACCGTTGAATCCTCTTGCTCATAGATCTTAATTTCGTCTAAATAACATGAGTAGTATTTATTCATACCCCTGTCTATCACAGTCTGAGAAATCTTCTCACTGTCTGGCAAAAATTACAACAGATTATATCCCATCCAACGTAAGCGAAGATCAAGTCTTCGAATCGAGCGTGGTTGGTAAATTTCTTTCTCATCAATGCAACTTCCCGCGCTGTCACCTCCACCGTTGAATCCTCTTGCTCATAGATCTTAATTTCGTCTAAATAACATGAGTAGTATTTATTCATACCCCTGTCTATCACAGTCTGAGAAATCTTCTCACTGTCTGGCAAAAATTAGAACAGATTATATTCCATTCAACGTAAGCGAAGAGCAAAGGTTCACGCACGCCTGTCTTGATCAAGTCTTCGAATCGAGCGTGGTTGGTAAATTTCTTTCTTATGAATGCAACTTCCCGAGCTGTCACCTCCACCGTTGAATCCTCTTGCTCATAGATCTTAATTTCGTCTAAATAACATGAGTGGTATTTATTCATACCCCTGTCTATCACAGTCTGAGAAATCTTCTCACTGTCTGGCAAAAATTAGAACAGATTATATTCCATTCAACGTAAGCGAAGAGCAAAGGTTCACGCACGCCTGTCTCGATCAAGTCTTCGAATCGAGCGTGGTTGGTAAATTTCCATCTAACACACCGTTGATTGCCCTGTCAGAATCTGCAGGGCGCGGAGGGACACACGCAGTCTGAGAGCCCGTTATCTCTATGGTAACTGCGAATCCCCATGCATGCCACACCGACAAAGCGCTGGTGGAGAATTGACGATGCGCTAAATCCTTCATGCCCACAGCAGCAGAAAGAGTCTTTGCTGCAGCGTGTAGAGGTAGGGCACACAATGTACAAGGTCAGTCACAGCCACGCGCGAAGAATAAATGCCGAACTTCTGTCGAATCATGACTGGACAACGGCGTACGCTGTTTATCACTGTCGTGCAGGGAAGAATGGAAGGTAGGCAATATGGGGTCGAAACCCGACTGCAAGGGAAGCAAGTGCGTTTCCCTCAGCGCATGATCACGCCGGAAGATTCAAGAGTGGTGTCTGGAGAAGAATAGCCGTTGCCATAGAAACAGAGTGACTACACATGGTTTAACGAGGCGCAGGTGGCGAATCCCGACAGTCTCTTAGGCCTGATGAAAAACCACGGAACAATTTCACTCAGTAGGGAAGGAGGTTTAACGCTCTACGCTTTCCACGACTGCCCAGACCAGAGGTCTTCGCCTACGAGTGAGGACGCTCTCTCAGGTCACTCGATTCCGATGTGTGACTCCGGCTGTCATTCCCCTCTCCAAGCGTCTACACAGAAGTGGAACTGATTTCGACACACAGATTTTGCTGACAAACGACCCCTTTTCGTCTGGAAGACCTTCTTGTTGAAATTTCAAGGGCCGTCTCCTACCCCCCAAAAAGTCTGTTATTGTTTCACAGATGTGGTTTGGAGAGTTTCCGTCTGTGAGCTGCTGCGAACATCTTTTGGGGTCACTTCTCCGCCCCAGGAATTTATCTCAATTTTCAGAGTAAGTGGATGCGCAGTGGTCTGAAGTTCACTAAACTTTGAAGCAGTCGATTCCCCACCCAAGAACGTGAAAAGAAATTGCGGACGGTTTGTCTCAGAGAACGTGGTCCGCATCTCATGTAACCTCGGGAGAGGCCAGCGCTTTGCGTGATCTGCAAGTGTCTGGACACCCAATGTGTAGGTTTTGTCGAAAGAGCTCGTATTCCTGGG